>RWGZ01000160.1:0-15427 GCA_009725065.1 Utricularia reniformis
TGGTCATGTTAGTGAAATATGTTCATAACTTATTAAATTTCTAGAGTCGAGTCAATTTATGTGGGAACTGTGCATGGATATAAGAGGAGGAGACCACACTATAAAAGACTTGAACAAATCATTTACAATGATTCACAATCTGTCTTATAAACCAATCCAATTTACATCCCACGACAATTGTTATGTTTCAACACAACTGGCCTGCATTAGTGAACATTTAGAACAAAGATATCCAGTAATCAATATAGCAGCTTAATCATCCTTAAAAAACAACAACGAAAAAGCAAGGTGAACAGATTCCCAATTGCATTAAGCATCCTTAAAAAACCATTTTTTATTACAGTGATCAACTATACATTACTCAGTCAATAGCTTCATTATCAATTATTCAGGGATGACCTCCAAAAAGACAGTGATGGATAAGTAAATGCATATAAGGTAAATGCAGTGTAAACTTGTACTTTTCTAACCCTTTTTTGTTCTTCAATGTAAGCATGATCTCGTCAAGTGATTTACTCTGTCTTTTTGGCGATGTTTTTGGATCCGTATATCAATCCAGTCTCCTAAATTACAAAACAAATCGATTAAACCATTGAAATTTTAAATGAAAAGAATGAAATTCAGTAACAATAACCTGAGGATCAGGAATCGGTCTTCTTTTTTCAACATATCGGTAAGGATCCGAAGCTGCCGCAATAGCAGCTCTTTCCTAAAAGGGAATAAGATTCACAAGTTAAGCAAGACCTACACAACAAAAACATGTTAAATCGGAAATATAGGTAAAGGAAGTGGTTGCCTCTTGCTCTTTTCTCAGCTGTTGCGAGGGTCGTACCCATAGAAAATAAGCTAGGGTTCCGGCGACTGCCCACGACGCCAAACTTGATCCACCTCTCAAACCCCCCAATGAATTCCCAACAAACGACCTCAAATTACCCAAAGTTTTACTCCAACCGCTCGCCATCCGCGGCAATTTCAGCGCTCGATATCCAAATTCAGTCTTGTATCCTGATACGAAAGCTGAGTCTACAGAACGGCCGATCAAAATCACGTCGTAAAAATTAGACAGACCGGCCAATCAACATTCTAGTCATTTTATCATGGGGCATCATTTTACAGGCCCATAACATACATACGGACCTAAACTTTATAATATTATACAACAAGAAATTGATTGGGCGGATCTAACACTTTTTTGACAAATGCCCGTCTGAATACTTGGGCTGACGCCCATTTAAAAGTAGGCTAAAGCCCATTACAATGTAGGCTATGCCCATGAAAATGTGGGCTATATCAGCATATTTTTCAATCACACTCAGATTTCAAGAAAAAATTGTATGGGCGGAGGGGATCGCGATTTGGATTCCTGATTCATTAGAGGGAGACAAAATGGTCGATTTTATTCTTTCCAGATTCTTTTAAGGAAACTTGATCAATAATTTGGTGAAATGTGAGTTTTTGTTCGAAGAAATGGCTATCGGGTTTATAAGTAGAAGTCGTTGCGTGGAAATACCTCTATTTGCTCAGGAGTTAGTTTAGCGCCAAATACGGCTTTAAATTTGTTCTCCATCTCTTGTGGGTTATCCAAATAGTGGGATCCAAAATGCCTAAAATCTGTTATCTATTTCTTTCATTCCTTGTGGTATCTTAAAGAGGGTTCTGCTCTTGTTAATTCCGCCATAACATCTTAAAGAGAGAGGATCATTGTCGCTATTGTTAAGTAATGCTTTAATTTGTTTGCTTTCTTCTGAGATTGTAATGTTTTTCATTATGTGCTGATCAAATTTTGTATTTTTTGGTGAAAAAGAAGATAAGAAAACGAGCATGGAGTTCAACTTATTTCAACCGATAGTTGCAGTAGTGATTTCAGCAGCTATAGCTGCAAGAGCATACAAAAAGAAGTCTCTTGATCTTAGCGGGGCAATTTGTGGTTTAATCGTTATGTGTATTCATTTGGCAGTTAATTACAGGTTTGCTTGCAAGATTGATTACATGTTCTTGCATTCTTTAGCCTTTAAAATATTGAAATGGATTTCAGATTTGGAGCCCTTCTGCTTGTCTTCTTTTTCACTTCTTCCATGTTTACTAAATATGGAGAGGAAAAAAAGAAAAAGGTTGATGCAGATTTCAAAGAAGGTGGACAACGCAACTGGTAAATTCTTACAGCAATAAATTATTTTTCATATGTTTCTTATCTTCTCATGCGATGCTTGTTTTATGAAAAGAACCAAAATCGGAACAGAATCCATGAGTCGTGATAGTTTTAGTTAGAGCTTCTAGATTTCCGTTTTCTAGGAGGAATTTAATGAATAAGTTTGTGCATTTTTTCCAGGAAACAAGTTCTGTTCAACAGCGGGATAGCAACAATTTTGGTCTTGATCGTTTGGAAGTTGGTAGGAACTCAGCAGGATTATTGTCTTAATTCAAAAGAATCAGGCTTTTTGACCTCATTAGCCAGTGGTATCATCGGTCACTACTGCTGCTGCAATGGAGACACATGGTCATCCGAGCTCGGGGTTCTCAGTGACGAACAGCCGGTTCTGATTACAAACCTCAAGGTGATTGATTTTCCCACTATTCTTTCTAATATCAAGGAAGTAATGAAGCTTTAAAACTGTGGTTCAGTCTGTATACTGATCAAAACCAGCACTTTTCGTTTATACCAGTGACAACTTTATGATACTAGTTGGAAGTGGTTTATTTTCTCTTCACTTTTTAATCATATCTTCCGTTTTAAACCAGCCTGTTCGAAAGGGCACGAATGGTGGTGTAACCAGGGCAGGGATTTTAGCAGCTGCTGGTGGTGGAAGTGTGATCGGACTAACCTTTGTTGTTTTCGGATTCATCACCACCAGCTGCAAGCTAAATTTAGCTCTTAAACAGTTGCTGCTTATACCCATCTCGGCTCTAGCCGGATTATGTGGAAGTGTCATAGATTCATTGCTTGGTGCAACCCTCCAATACAGCGGCTTCTGCAGTGTAAGAAACAAGGTAACAAGTTTTCTACATCCAATCCATGTCTAAATTGTTCCTAAGTGAATCATCTCACTGAAAACATCTATATTTTCAAATGAGAGAATTATGAATATGATCTCAAAAACAGATGCCCCCGAAGTTTTAAATCGTTTAAGAATAACCATTGAGTGTACGGTGAGGGATTTTCCGTCCATTTTCGTTTGTTTCTCCATTTTTCTGTGAACAGTTTTGACTACGTAGGGTGTTATGTTTTCCATTTTTAAAGTTGCTAACATTATATTGACGTCTTTTTAAGTTAATGGATCAAATACAACATCAAGTGTTAGAATCGATCCTGAATTAAGTTTAGCATGCCGTAATCAAACTTATAGGACATGGATTTTTGCATCTTTTTAAAGTTTACGAGTCAAATGTGAGCTTGAAGTGCTATTTTGGAATGTTGCAAGTTGATTTTTGTTAAATTTGTCTCACATTGGTTACAGAGTTGAGATTGATTAAATTTATAAAGGTGAGGAATAACATCACATAATGGCTTGATCAAGTCTTTTAAATATGTTCTTCCTCCACTTAATCTCGTTAGTTCACGCTCCCCTGTTGTAATTTCGGCTAGACTCTATAATTCCAATAAATTTTAGGCATTTTTAAAGTTTAGGATTCAAGTAAAAATCCCTCATTCAATTTGTGCAGGTGGTGGGAAAACCAGGGCCAACAGTGAAGAAGATATCGGGCATGAGCCTATTAGACAACAATGCAGTGAACTTAATCTCTATATTGTTGACGACTTTGTTAACTTCCATTGCTTGCTCATACATTTTCTAACGACTCTTGATGGTGTCTTTAACATCATTTTGTAATGAACATTAACTCTTGTAATGACTCCCAATAATTGTCGATCTAGTTTGCTTAGGTTTTGTTGGTGTTTCTACAGCTTGCTCCATCATGTTCTATTTTGATAGCTTTTTAAAATTGTGATATAATACAAGGTTTGTTTGGTTCCTCAATTAACAGTGAAGTACAGTTAGAATAATGGTATTTGTTGCTAAAAATCATGATTTCATTCTTAATATAATCTATGATATCATTGTAATTTAAGAAATGATTAATTTATTCTTACTTTTAATAATTATAATATTATTATATTTATTTTTTATATATAAGATATATTAATATTTTTACATAAACCACGATTATGATATTATAATTTTATCTAACATATTTAAAATTAACGATCATTATATCTCACCGTATTTCACCATATCTCAGTTCACCTTAACATGATTGAAATTATTTGACAGAATACAACATCAACGTGATTATGATAAGTTATTATTTTAACCTCTATATTTATCTATTCATTAAAAAATTTAGTATGTGAAACTTTAAAGAATTGATCGTGAGCTTATGAAACGAAAATTCGTAAAAAAAACCTAAGAATTTTTTAAGTTTTTAAATACTATGTTTGGGATGACAAAAAATTGGGATAGATAGCCTTTTTCCTCACAAAATAATTGTATGATATATTTTTTATATAGATGATATAATTAATATTTTCATACGTAGTACCAAAAAATTCTACAAGGTAGACATGCTGTTGAAATTAATTAATTTTAAATGTAATATATTGTAAAATATATGGGCTTTGGCCCATTATGACGAAGATAAGCCCGGCCACTATTGAAGAGGCTATTTACTGGTTCAGGACAAAAGCGACCCCACACAATCCAAATGAAACGGCAATACCAGAAGAACAGCCATATTCAAGAATGGTGAGGTGGACAGCAAAACGTTGGAAATTTTTGAAGATGAGCATTCTTGCTACGCCTTCAGCTCCGGCTTCTCGCCTGAATTCCATGTTTCTGCAAGGTGGATTGAGGCTTCTGCCTTCTTCGTATTCAGTTCAACGAAGATCGCGCTTTAATCGGCGGTCTCCTGCTTCATATCCATGTGTTAGGGCAATTGAACTCGACCAGAATACGGTGAATTAGTTTTTTGTTNTCTTGTTAATTCCGCCATAACATCTTAAAGAGAGAGGATCATTGTCGCTATTGTTAAGTAATGCTTTAATTTGTTTGCTTTCTTCTGAGATTGTAATGTTTTTCATTATGTGCTGATCAAATTTTGTATTTTTTGGTGAAAAATAAGATAAGAAAACGAGCATGGAGTTCAACTTATTTCAACCGATAGTTGCAGTAGTGATTTCAGCAGCAATAGCTGCAAGAGCATACAAAAAGAAGTCTCTTGATCTTAGCGGGGCTATTTGTGGTTTAATCGTTATGTGTATTCATTTGGCAGTTAATTACAGGTTTGCTTGCAAGATTGATTACATGTTCTTGCATTCTTTAGCCTTTAAAATATTGAAATGGATTTCAGATTTGGAGCCCTTCTGCTTGTCTTCTTTTTCACTTCTTCCATGTTTACTAAATATGGAGAGGAAAAAAAGAAAAAGGTTGATGCAGATTTCAAAGAAGGTGGACAACGCAACTGGTAAATTCTTACAGCAATAAATTATTTTTCATATGTTTCCTATCTTCTCATGCGATGCTTGTTTTATGAAAAGAGCAACTGAATCCAAGAGTCGTGATATTTTTAGTTAGGAGGAATGTGATGTAAATGGTTGTGCTTATTTGCAGGAAACAAGTTCTGTTCAACAGCGGGATAGCAACAATTTTGGTCTTGATTGTCTGGAAATTGGTAGGAACTCAGGATTATTGTCTTAATTCAAAAGATTCAGGCTTTTTGACCTCATTAGCCAGTGGTATCATCGGTCACTACTGCTGTTGCAATGGAGACACATGGTCATCCGAGCTAGGGGTTCTCAGTGACGAGCAGCCGGTTCTGATTACAAACTTCAAGGTGGTTGATTTTCCCACTATTCTTTCTAATATCAAGGAAGTAATGAAGCTTTAAAACTTTGGTTCGGTCGGTATACTGATCAAAACCGGCACTTTGGTTCATTTTCTCTTGATGACGCTCTTACTTTTTAATCATATCTTCCATTTTAAACCAGCCTGTTCGAAAGGGAACGAATGGAGGTGTAACCAGGGCAGGGATTTTAGCAGCTGCTGGTGGCGGAAGTGTGATCGGGATAACCTTCGTTGTTTTCGGATTCATCACCACCAGCTGTAAGCTAAATATAGCTCTTAAACAGTTGCTGCTTATACCCATCTCGGCTCTAGCCGGATTATGTGGAAGTGTCATAGATTCATTGCTTGGTGCAACCCTCCAATACAGCGGCTTCTGCAGTGTAAGAAACAAGGTAACATGTTTTCTACTTCCAATCCATGTCTAAATTGTTCCTAAGTGAATCATCTCATTGAAGACATCTAAATTTTCAAATGAGAGAATTATGAATATGATCTCAAAAACAGATGCCCCCAAAGTTCAGCCATTTTTCACCCGAAGTTTTAAACCGTTTAAGAATAAGCATTGAGTATACTATAAACAGTTTTGACTACATAAGGTGTTGTGTTTTCAATTTTTATAAGTTGCTAACATAATATTGACGTCTTTTTAAAGTTAATGGATCAAATACAGCATCAAATGTTAGAATCAATCCTGAATGGGTTTAGCGTGCTGTAATAAAACTTACAGGACATGGATTTTTGCATCTTTTTAAAGTTTATGAGTCAAATGCGAGCATATGTGACAATTTGAAGTGTTATTTTGAAATATTCAGGTTGATTTTTAGGCATTTTTAAAGTTTAGGATTCAAATACAAATCCCTCGTTCAATTTGTGCAGGTGGTGGGAAAACCAGGGCCAACAGTGAAGAAGATATCGGGCATGAGCCTATTAGACAACAATGCAGTGAACTTAATCTCTATATTGCTGACGACTTTGTTAACTTCCATTGCTTGCTAACATTTTCTAACGACTCTTGATGGTGTCTTTAACATCATTTTGTAATGAACATTAACTCTTGTAATGACTCCCAATAATTGTCGATCTAGTTTGCTTAGGTTTTGTTGGTGTTTCTACAGCTTTCTCCATCATGTTCTATTTTGATAGCTTTTTAAAATTGTGATATAATACAAGGTTTGTTTGGTTCCTCAATTAACAGTGAAGTACAGTTGGAATAGTGGTATTCCTTGCTAAAAATCATGATTTCATTCTTAATATAATCTATGATATCATTGTAATTTAAGAAATGATTAATTTATTCTTACTTTTAATAATTATAGTATTATTATATTTATTTTTTATATATAAAATATATTAATATTTTTACATAAACCATGATTATGATATTATAATTTTATCTAATATATTTAAAATTAACTATCATTATATCTCACTGTATTTCACCACATCTTAGTTCACCTTAATATGATTGAAATTATTTGACAGAATACAACATCAACGTGATTATGATAAGTTATTATTTTAATCTCTATATTTATCTATTCATTAAAGAATTGATCGTGAGCTTATGAAACGAAAATTCGTAAAAAAAACCTAAGAATTTTTTAAGTTTTTAAATACTATGTTTGGGATGACAAAAAATTGGGATAGATATCCTTTTTTCCTCACAAAATAATTGTATGATATATTTTTTATATAGATGATATAATTAACATTTTCATACGTAGTACCAAAAAAGTCTACAAGGTAGATATGCTGTTGAAATTAATTAATTTCAAATGTAATATATTGTAAAATACATGGGCTTTGGCCCATTTTGACGAAGATAAGCCCGGCCACTATTGAAGAGGCTATTTACTGGTTCAGGACAAAAGCGACCCCACACAATCCAAATGAAACGGCAATAGCAGAAGAACAGCCCATATTCAAGAATGGTGAGGTGGACAGCAAAACGTTGGAAAATTTTTGAAGATGAGCATTCTTGCTACGCCTTCAGCTCCGGCTTCTCGCCTGAATTCCATGTTTCTGCAAGGTGGATTGAGGCTTCTGCCTTCTTCGTATTCAGTTAAACGAAGATCGCGCTTTAATCGGCGGTCTCCTGCTTCATATCCATGTGTTAGGGCAATTGAACTCGACCAGAATACGGTGAATTAGTTTTTGTGTTTCTTTTTTTATGACGGTGCTGATTTTATTGGAGTTGTATTTTGGCAGATTCTGGCGATAACGGTTGGGGTAGCCAGCGTTGCTGTCGGGATTGGGATTCCTGTTTTTTATGAGACGCAAATTGACAATGCTGTAGGTTTTTTCCTGTTATTGACTGAAAATTTGATTTTGTTTCTTAAGGCGGTGGTTTTTTCCTTTCACTCTAGGCACAAAGAGACAACACTCAACCATGCTTTCCCTGCAGTGGCAGTGGTGCACGTAAGTTCTCATTTTTCATTCCCTGCACTGGCAATACTTTTGGAATTTAGAATTCTGTTGATATCATTCATACATGGGTAATCAAAAGAAATGCCAGCAATCAAAAAGATTACTCATACATACTAATCCTTTTCAGATTCTGATTTGCTGTAATATGTCCAGTTGAGCAATTATTATACAAGTAGCAAGTCCAATAGACTTATGTTTCATTTTTACAGTGTTTCATTTTCTATTTTTATAGTTTGAATTCATCGCAAATATTTCCCTTGACCATTCAACAACCATTGTTCCATATATAAAGTGAGCTTTGCAACTTGCAGAGTTATGCAGATTTTGCACGGGCACTGGAAATGTGACTGTGGAGCTCAGTGGAGATGAGAGAGAGGTATCCCGGTGTATAAACTGCGATGGTGCTGGCTCATTGACCTGCACTACATGCCAAGGAAGTGGAATTCAGCCTAGATACCTTGATCGCAGGTCAGTTACTTCACTCTCATCTTATCTTAGACATTCCAGTCCAGCCATTTCAATATTTGAATAATATGATAGATGTTTTTTCTCCTAAAACAGAGAATTCAAGGATGATGACTGAGTCAACCGGACTTGAAGTGCCATGAAAGATGAACACCATAAATTGTAACGAGCATGCAATGTTTTTACAACTTTTTCTTTTGCATTCGGAATATTCTTCGCAAATTTCAATACTATCATATTTTTTTATCTGAAAAGATTTATAACACACGAACATAAGATAATTTTGTGATGATTTTTCATGTCAAAAGCTCCTCCTCCAACTTACAGGTATGGCATCTGCTCTTTATTTACATGGAAACTTCAAAGAACTCACAGCCAATGATCATTAGTAGCATGAACATATCACTACTGGCTGTGCTTTCCTTTTTTAGATGTTGAAAAGAATCGGCTGAATCCACGAGTATTCTTTTCTGGTGTCCTGATTTGTGCAGATCTTTCGAACCCACATGCGAGGTCTCCGGACTAAAAGGGGCTGTAGATGGATCCAATAATGGGGAGTCCAAGACAACATTGTGGAAGTGTAAGAAACTTCCTGAATCAATATCAGAAGGCTCGGCATCTTGAAGATTTGTCCCACATGGAGATGATACTTCTGCACATGTTTCCACTCTGTGAGTTCTCTCATTGTTTAAGGAATCAACAATTTCAGTTTCAGATTGGGTGCACAATGATTTCACTTGCTTTCCAAGAAGATATATGGATTCTTGACACTCTGCAAGCTTGTAAGTGCTACTTCTTATGGCTTTCGGACATATGCAGTACATGATATTATGGTTCAAAACACACAAATGACATTAACATATTAAACATTGAAGATCATTTCATCTGTTAAGTTCCCCCTGATGACATCTTTCGTAACTCCTCTAGGTGATTGACTTCGATTTGCAATTCCTCAGACCGTGTTTCAAGTGAGTTGTATGATTCCGCCATGCACTAAGCTGTGTATCAGCGAAGCTGTTGAACTTGAGAGATGATGGTAACTGTGACTTAGCTTCATCGAGAAGATGCTCGGATTCCTTCAACTGCCTGCAATTTGATGCTTGCAAAGCTCTCCATGCATCTTGTAAGTTCAGATACCATTGTTAAAACTCTTGTACCCAACACCGAAATAGGAACAAAAATACCATCATTGGGAACATCAGGGTAAAAGCATGTACCCAAATATTTGCCAATTCTAATAGTGGGATGGATACTTGTAGAATCCACAATTGGTTTGATTTAAGGTAGGGCAATTTTGTCTATGCAATCTGAGCTGCAATTTTACCAATTTCAAGTGCATCATTTTTACATGAGATGGCATTATATTTGGCAGAGATTATTATATCAATATCTTCATTTAGTCCATCCCTATACATATTGTAAGAGCATCTTCAATTGTTGTAAGAGGAACACCAAGCAAATGACTATTGTATCAATCCAATTAATTCTTTAATTATTTTCGATGTATATTACTAGGCTATGGTGTCATGTACACAAACTGTGAATAGAATTGGATCGTTTTCGAATAAGAACTCGAAAATGTCAACAATCTTTCCCTGGTCGTAATTCTATTTGCATCTAGAACGGTTGCATTTGATTCATTCTTTGAATATATGCTAACTCCAGCAATTCATAAATCAAATGACTGGGAGAGTGTTCATGTAACCAAGAGAAGGGAATCATATAAAAAAGTCAATTACGGACGATATCACAATTCTTATAAACTAAAATTGATTCTGACTTGCTTCAATATTCTCGTTAGTGCTCGAATTATATGTTGATTTATTTTGGTCGCCTAAGCTTGATTCTCTTTTCTACCATAGTTTTTTTCTATCTAAACCGGTGCGGACTAACCCGAAACTCACCATGTACCTCTTATACCATAATGAAATTCATGAATCAATGAGCCTAGAGAACGTCCAAATAACTCAATTCATAAGAGAAGTGAATCACATTGAAAAAATTAGTTCAATTCAATTACTTATAATATCACACCCCTTATAAATTACAATTATTCTAGTTCCACAACGGATGGAATTCTTTATGTTATCAGATCCCTCTTAATATGACTAATTTACCATCTCACAAAAAATGAATTTTACTAGCAATAATCTCCACAAGAACAAATCCCTTGTTTGAAATGATGCAAACATTTAGTATCATTCACAAATATATCACAAAATGCCGTCTTAGAAACCACTTTAAAAAATGTATGACACCCATCGCACATTCTAATATTTTTCATGATTCTTACTGTTCGAACATACCTGGATATTGCAAAGCCTATTGCGATCTTCTCACTATGAACGCATTCTTCATTTTCCTCCTCAACACCAATATGATGATGTTTTTTATACACTTTAGCTTTCAACTCAATGCTTCGAATCCACGAAAGCAAGTTCTCGTTGAGGTACGAAACATCATCTGTGAAGAACGTAACAACTCTGTTTTTATATAGAATCCAGCTACATCCATATGATTCCCTGTTTAACCGTGAAATGAACACACGGATTGCTGCGTTTTCGGGTTCGAGTTTGAGCAACTTTTCACTAACATGAGCTGCTAATGTAGTGTTCCCATGCTTACAACAAGCAGTTAACAGAGAAGACCATATATTTATATCAGGTTCAATATTAATCATATCGGTTATAACATCGAAAGCCTCGTTGAGCTTCCCGGACCGACAGTAGATATTTACCAAAGCTATGTAATGTTCCAAACTGGGAGTAATCTTAAAATTTTCAATCATGTTTGAGAAAGTGTGTCTTCCTTCATCAACCTTCTTAGCCAAACCATAAGCTGTAAGAATACTAACAAAAGTAGTTCTATTTGGTTTAATCTCCATTTTTCTCATGCTTTCGAATAGTGCAATTACCTCGTTGTAACATCCGTGTAATACGAAAGCATTTAGCATTGTATTCCAAGTGATAATATCCATGAATGGCATTCTTTCGAATATCGCTTTAGAGTACTTTATATTCCCGGATTTTGCGTAAGTGTCGATTAGAGAGTTTGTTACAGGGATATCAAACTCTAAATTGCACCTCAGTACATAGCAGTGTATCTCTTTCAGTTTGGTGAATGCTATTAGATTTGCACATGCTGGTAATATGCCCAAAACCGTGACTGAATTCGGTCGGAATCCGGAGGATTGCATCTTGATTAAAATCCGAAAAGCTTCGTCTTTCTGTCCATTATGTAAATATCCAGAAATAAGTGAATTCCATGAAGCTGTGTCTCTCTTAACACCTCCTTTTATTTCCATTGTATTGAAAAGTTCCATGGCTTGATCTTCATCTCCATTTTGAATGTACCCTGAGATCATCGTATTCCACGTGATAACATTCGGAGAAATACCCGATTCTCGCATTTGCTTAAAAAGTTCATGAGCAATACCACAATATCCAGCTTTGCAATACCCTCCAATCATAGAGTTCCAAGAGCATACATCTTTCATTAATATCCGATCAAAAACTTTACACGATGCTTCAAGTTTACCGTACTTGGAATACATATCGATAAGAGAATTCCCGACGAGATAATTTTCACTGAACCCCAACTTTATCGCCATTGAATGAACTTCATTGCCCCTTCTGAGATTTTTCGTAGAGGAACAAGCCGAAATAACACTCATGAGAGTAACTTCATTTGGTTCAATATCTGAAAGAAGCATCTCTCTGAATAACTCTTCTGCTAACAATCCTCTATTATTGTGAGCCAAGCCAAGAATCAAACTGGTCAACGTATAAACATCAGGTTTTAAACCATTATTCTCCATATCTTTCATTAATTTGATTGCAAAATCACACTTACCATATCGAATCCAGCTTGAAATCAACATGTTCCAAGTGATAACGTCTGGTTCAAAGCCTTCTTTTCGCATTAACTCGAACAATTCGTGAGCCTCATCTATTTTACCAGCTTGGCAATGTCCCCTTATCATTGCATTCCAAGAAACTGTATCTTTTACCATTTTTTCAAAAAAAGTATTGGCAGAATTCAACAGTCCACATTTGGAATAAAAAGCGAGGATAGAATTATTCACACGAATTTGATCATTTCTTCCTAGTTTGATCAATATCCCATGTATCAATCTTCCACATTCCACATCTCCATGATTCCCACACGCCTGTAAAATCTTAGGAAACAAGAAATCATCAGGAATTACATCACCATCCGCCATCATCCAACAAAAAAGCTCTACTACATCACACCATCTCTTTTCCCTAGAAAAAGCCCCAATTATAGCAGACCACGCGAATAAGTTTCTTTCTTGCATTTCCTCGAACACTAAGAGAGCATCACCTAAAGACCCACATTTGGCAAACATACCAACCAACTTTGTCTCCACAAATGGGTCTGGCTTCTTCATCATTCTCCTGGTAAGAGCATGCACTTCATGGCACAACTCAAGGGATTTGGATTCGACGCACGAATCAACCATTCGCGTTATCGTAGTGTAACTTAACGTGCACCCAGAAGTCTCTATGGATGATATAGCTTCGCTGATGTCGTCAGCTAGCTGTTGCGAAGAAATTCTGGAAAAAGCTCCCAACTTTGAAGGGTTATCAAGGGCTTTAAACGGCACCGAATTGCAGTTAGAGGGAAGAATTACTCCTACCATCTCAATTCGATGGGCAGGCTACACTTTCCTCCGTTTCCCTTAGTTTATCCACAACATGTACACTGTACATTGTACAGGCTCCCTTCTTCCTTTTGAAATTACGTGTAATTTTAAAAAATGTTATCAAAATATTGATATTAATATTATAAATAAAAATAATGTGTACCGATATAATATTATCCATGGTTTTAAAAATCGGTGTAACCGGTCGGTTGGATCGGTTCAACGGGAATCGCTTGTCTTCCCGATTCGATTCAAACAGGTTCGCATGTTATTTTAAAAACCGATGAGGGCTCTCCTAAAAACCCGATTGAACCGATTTTTTCACCAAAAAACAGGTTACAAAATTGGTTTTCATTGGCAATTAGAGTTCAAATAAACTAAAAAGTAATTTTTTGATATTTGACCTTACCCCTCTATTTCTTAATAAAGATATTAATTATAAAGATACTTGGATGAATTTATTTTATTTTATTTTATATTATTATTTAATCGTTAAAGTCGAACTTTCGATATCTATAACTATAGCTCTTGAATTCCAAACATTGTGTAAACTTTTGTTTGTATTAAACTTTGTTTATATTATCTAATTATACTTTTTAAAAATTTATTTAAAGTTCTTTGTAAATAAAATATATTTTTAAATAAATATATTTTTTGTTTATTAATATTATTATTAGTTTTTCTATCAAATCGGTTCGATCATCCGATCCGACCAGTAGAATGTATTTCCGATCATACCGATCTTTAAAACCATGATATTATCTAAGGGTTATTCTAAAAAAATTATTATAATAAAACAAAGGTTTCTAGGGTTATTTTTTATTAGATAAGAGTAAAACTTGAATACTATTGGATAAAATAATCCCATAATTTATAATAGTACATTTAATTCAAAAAATTTATAAATTTAATAAAATAAATTTACAATATTTGACAAATCACATCACTAAATATCAAAATCGATCATCTAAATTGAATTTTGACTGATAAAATCTCAATTATATGGTACAAACTATTTTGGGGACTGAATTTGCAATTTTGTCATGTTAATACTTTGAAGATCGCAATTAACACAATAATAAAATTTAAAGATCAAAATTATCAAAAAGTGATGCAACGCATCACTTTTTTCAGTTTGAAATTAAAAATAGACTGAAAAACCAATGCTTAAAATTACACATAGATATAGATTTCTAACTCAATGGATCAAATTTGATAGAGATAAAGAGCTTTGTTTACAAATGCTCCACATCTCTTGCAGATCTTATACCTCGAAGAATACTCTTAGCCGTTTCCTTTTCCTAGCGCCAAAACAAAATTCAATCAAAATTTAAAAAACCCGCAAAAAACTTATAAGAACTGAACTACTTACTGATCCGGTATAATCGAGTAAACGCGTACAATAAACCTCAGCCTCGTCGAATCTCCTATGAGTTTTACAATGTTGAGCAAGAAACATTAAAGCTTCAACCATATTTGGTCCTTCCCTCTCCTCACAATCCATTCTTTCCAAATCCTTCTTATAATAAAACGCAGCCTCTTCGGTTCGACCGAGTTCACCATGAAGCTTTGCAAGCCTGTGAAGCGCAATAGCTTCTTTATCATCACAACTAGCTGCTCTTCTATAGCATTTGATGGATTCCTCAAGCATATGAAGCTGTTCAGTTTCATAACACTGAGCCATGGCTATCCATAAACGAGAATCATTCGGTTGTAAGAATACCGATTTTTTAAAGTAATGAAGCGCATAAAAAGGCATTCCCATCATTTCGTAAGCTTGTCCTAATCCATACCATGCTCTATAATCACATGAATGAATATCGACAGCTCGTCGATAAGCATGAATTGCTGCTGACATATTCTTCATTTCAACATACTCATGCCCCATAAGAGTCCAAGCTGATAGATAATTTTTGTTCAATTTAAGAGCTCTACTGAAGTACATTACAGATTTTTCATGGTTACCTTTCAAACTGTAATAATTGCCGATAATACAACATGTCTCGGGTCGGTATTTATCCGTAAGAAAAAC
>RWGZ01000162.1:0-15362 GCA_009725065.1 Utricularia reniformis
TGTTGATTCAAGATCGGCCCACCTTATTAAGGTTTATATGGGCTGTTAAAATTTCCAGGCCCATGTGCTGCTTTTTTTGGTTAGGTTGGGCCTAATTGAATCATCCAACATTGGCTGGCCCATTGGTCCAGATAGAATACGTGTCCTCCTACTATTGGTTGCTTGTTATACTTAGATTCATCACCTTATAAACTTAATATATCATACTCTATGAAGGTGGGATAAATTTAGTATTCTCTCATCAAATCCAACAATCTAATATGTTTGGATTTACGAATTGAAATAAACAAAAAAAATGATAATATGCTGAAATTATAGTGTGCCTAAAATTAAGATAGATTGAGTATAAATAGATTATATATTTAAAAAACTTGAACAAATCAATTTTGATATCATCTTTCATCTTTACAAACCTAATTCATCCAATTCATATAACCAATGTGTGACAAATTCAATCATCTAACATAATTTTAAAATTAAGACACTACACATTTAAAAGGGGTTTAATTCAATTTTCGTCCTTCAATTTACATGTGTTATCAAGTTTAGTCCTTCAATTTTGAAAAATACATTTTTAGTCCCTCAATTTGTAAAAAATTATCAATTTTCGTACAAATGTCCAAAATACCCCTAAGGCAATTCTAATTTATTTGGGCAATCAAAACCCTAATTTTTCTTCACAAATTTGAGTCAAATTCTCTCCACAACTCACGCAGCATTCATCAAGTAGAAGCACGGAGGCACCAAATTGTGCTACTTGTATCTTTATCGGAATAGTTGTTCACCTTCTTGATTAGGAACAAAGATCGGTCATTTTTAACTCAAAAATTGTGTAAAGAATAGCTTTATATATTCTGCAAGTTGGGTGGATGAGGGTGAGGTACATGTGGGGAATCTGTATTTGTTATCCTTATAAGTTCATACGAGACAAAACTATATTTTGACTAAAAATCTACTTGGTCATATTTTTTATTTGTGTTTGCAAAAATTCAGAATTTGATTCAAATTTATGAAGGAAAGTTAGGATTTTGGCTGCCCAAATAAATTAGAATTGTCCGATAGGTATTTTGGACATTTGTACGAAAATTGATAAATTTTTACAAATTGAGGGACTAAAAATACATTTTTCAAAATTGAAAGACTAAACTTGATAACACGTATAAATTGAGGGACGAAAATTGAATTAAACCCCATTTAAAAGACTAATAAATAAATGAGTGGTGTTTATGCAGTAGCTCAAATCATTAAAATAATATATGCTATAAATTACATGAAAAAAGTGATATAATGTGTGTTATTGATATCTCAAATTCTAAAAATAATTCATTTTTACACTTACCACTTCACATTCATTAACCTATGTGTTTCTCTTCATAAAAAACTACCAAATTACAAAGTTTCATTGATTCTTTTGGTTAAGTATAGAGATGCAAAAACAAAGGAGTACAAAGAAACAAGAAATACAACTTACTCCGCTTTCGCACGAGCCGCTCTTGCTCGATGCTTCAACTCGGCTTTTTTCCATCTCACAATCAAATAACACAGCGAAAACAACGTATTCACCTACGAAATAAATGATATAAAGTCACACAATAGATACGAGTTTATTTAATATCTCGACTAACCAATATCACAATAGCAATGACTATGAGCGGTCCTGACCAAACAACCGAGAGAAAAACTCCGCTCCGGTCGAAGTAATTTTGGCCTGCAAAACTCTTCCAGTTTGTGGCTAGTAAATGATTCAGCCTCTCAGCAAGATAAACTCCAATAACTGCACAATTTACATGTGATTTCATCTAGTCATATAATAATCTTGTAACCCGAAGAATAACCGTTTTATGGGAAGCTTACGTGAAATAAAGAACAAGAACATCTGGAAGTTGATGTTCTTTCTTGATAATAAAACTACAATCAGCAGCAATGCATGAAATGAAATCAGGCATAATAACCAAGGCTCCTGCATTTGGAGATCAAAATTTTTATGGAATCAAAACATTCACGAAATAGACAACGAAAAACGAAGTTATATGGAGAAATACGTCACAAAATATGGATACTTTGAGAAAAAAAGATGATTACAAAGGGTTAAGTATTTATTCCAATATTAGAACTTTGGTAATCGTAAGAGTAATGTTAATATATTATCACTAAAAACATGTTAAAGCCTGAATTATAGTCGTAAAAATGAACTATCGAGGCTAGTGATTCGTAAAAACCATCTAATTATAGTCGTAAAAATGTGGGATGAGGGTGTTTTGCAAGGCTCATTACTTCTAAATTTAGAACTCGATGCTTCACAAAAGAGGCCTAGTTTTGAATATTCGAAGTTTGGCAATCGTAAGAGTAATGTTAATATCTAATCACTAATCTACGATTCAAAAAGTTTTAAAGCCTAAATGTTACATGAACTAACAAGTCTAGAGATTCATAAACAACGTCCAATTATAGTCGCAAAAATGTGGGATGAGGGTGTTTTGCAAGGCTCATTCAACGTTACTTCTAAATTTAGAACTCGATACTTCGAAAAAAAAGCCTAGTTTTGAATATTCGAACTTTGGAAATCGTAAGAGTAATGTTAATATCTAATCACTAATCTACGATTCAAAAAGTTTTAAAGCCTAAATGTTACATGAACTATCAAGTCTAGAGATTCATAAACACCGTCTAATTATAGTCGTAAAAATTCGGAATGAGGGTGTTTTGCAAGGCACATTCGGCATTACATCTAAATTTAGAACTCGATACTTCGAAAAAAAGCCTAGTTTTGAATCTCCATGATTTTAAATGCTGATGAGAAAATTGTAATCTAAAAGGATCAAAAAGTAAATGCTGATGTGATTAAAATTACCTTCCAGTCAACAGCATGATAAAAACCCATGAAGTTTTCATAAGCAGGTTTGAGCCCAGAACGTAGTTCCATTGTAACCTTTTCAACAAGATCCGCCATCAAATCCATGTGGGCATTTAGCGCAGTCTGAACCTCTTCCATCTTCTACCTTTCACTAATTTGTGCTGACGCCGAGGTTAGCAGAATTTGCGAGGAAATCCACTAGAACACGCGTGACAAAACTGGAAAAACTAAAAAATCAAGCTTTAAAAACCCAAAGAAAAAAGAGACACTATAGCTAAGAACTAAAGCACTCAACAATGAATTAAATTTTAAACAACACTACTTGAAAAACCATTTTCCAAATCTGAAATTTCTTAAAAAAATACATAAATTCGCACCGAAATCATAAAACTGAGCATACTCGAGATCCATTTTAATTCAATTTGGTAAATAGAGAAACGACAGCATTCCGAATCGGAGTAAACCCTAAACAACTACTTCGAAAGCAATACAGAATCGGCTTACGGATTTATCAGAGCGATCGCATGATGCTTTTTTTCTGCGGGTTTTCTTCTTATTCTTCCCAGTTTCCCTTGTACCCTCTAATTCCTAATATTTATTTTCACAACCTCCTACTTTAGGATTATTAATTACTGCCCGTTGTAGCTATATAGGGATTTTAATTTTTCATTACATGTAGCTCGAACCGAAATATTAATTGTTTCTATTTTATTTTTATAGTAAATTAGTCATGTCTTTGTAATTCTCCTCCAAACTTTATAATAATGTAAATGTAATGTTTCCAAAATTTGTACATTGCATACAAAGTCCCCGAAGTTAATATAATGCGCGTCGTTGGCTCCTAATTTTTAAATATTGTAAACACAAAGCCCTTAAAATTTAAGAATTGCATCGTTGGCCTCCGAACTTTTAAAATCGTTTATATTTGATCATAATACTCGTTAGTATTTTAAACGTCTCCATATTTTGTATTTGACTCATTAACCTTGAAAATATGTAATGATTATATCTGCAAATTTTGAAAATTATAATAATCACGCATAAATTATCAAAATCACTTATATGAAAAAAGACAAAAACCGCGCACTATTCACTCGAGGGTTATTCTTGAACAATTTTGAAACTTTGAGGGTTTCTCATGTAATTTACAAACTTTGGGAGTATCGCTTTTACACTATTTTAAAAATTAGGATCAATGCTGTAATTTTCTCAAATTAATATTATTCCAAAATCATAATAAATTTTTTCGATGCAATAATTAGGGATGAGCTAAAACACTAGACCCGTACTCCGATCCGATTATATGGATCTGAGTATAGTTAAGTTGGTATAGTTCATATTTGAGGTAAACTAACTGAGATACGATGTTATATGAGTCGGTTCCATATATAATGAAACTCATACCCGAAACCTAATTAAGATCACATATAAATTAATTAATAGTATCATTATTCATAATTTATTGTTTTTTTAAAATTTTTTTAATTAAGTATTTATTTAAAAGAATATGTTTGATAATGCTATTTGTATGAAGATGTCAAAATTTATCTATGTGATTCTGAAGTGAGAACTAAATAGCTAGGCATATATTATTTTAATAATACTAAATATGATTAAATTACTTATCAATTGTTCAATATTATTGATATATAGTTTACGTTACTTTATAATTATTAATATTTAATGTTCGTTATATAAATTTCGATTGTTGTTTTTCGATATTAAAATATAAAAATAAAACTATGACGAATCTTAATAGTAATAATCTAATGTTGTTTAGATATGAGTTCAAATATACTCGTATTAAACCCGAACCATGGTCATCCCTAGTAATAATTGTCGAAAACTCAATGTTGGTGTACAGTTTTGGTTCGGACCGGTATATTTTAAAATTTTTTTTTTAAAAAATATATAATTTTTATTTTCCGGGTTGACCCGGTACCGATCGAAATGCCGGTACCGCTCGATTTTTGTCATACCGGATGGTATGAAAACATGGCGAAAAGTGTGTTATTTTTATATGATAATGGATTAGGAAAAGATTCAATGCATTTCTAGACAATTTTGTAACTATGAAGCGAGTTTTAGCGAAAATTTTATCCGTTCATCTCATAGTTTTTTAAACCTGTTCGGATCGCCTCTGTCCGACCGTGAATCGATGCTAATACTGATTCAATGCACTCCAAAAATTCATCTTATTTCGGAACCGAGCCGTGTCAGCAATAAACCAATTCGATCTTAGTCTAAATACTAAAAATTGATCAAAACACGTTCGATTGACTTGATTTGGACATAATTTTTTACCTAATGAACCTAAATTTTGATTCATATTCAATAAATTTGAGAAAAATCAGAATTTTGGTAAATGTACAATTAAGTAATGAAAAATTA
This sequence comes from Utricularia reniformis, assembly GCA_009725065.1. Taxonomy (NCBI): domain Eukaryota; kingdom Viridiplantae; phylum Streptophyta; class Magnoliopsida; order Lamiales; family Lentibulariaceae; genus Utricularia; species Utricularia reniformis. The sequence continues at coordinate 5,246 of RWGZ01000162.1, forward strand.
GGAATTTAAATTTATTTTATTATTAAACATCTATGCGGCATTGACTCGTTAGATCGACTCGATACGGCACGACTTGACTCGATTCGATTCGACAAGAATGTAAGAGTCGAATTTTGAGATTTTCGACTAGACTCGAATTATTAAATAAAATAATATTAAAAAAAAACAATTGTTAGAATTTATTGTAAGTTATATAAACTCGAAGTTTAAAAGTACAAATTTTTTTATTTTATAAAAAGATTTCATTTATAAAAAATGAATATCACTCGTCGATTGTATCATATCCCAAAAGCAATCACTTTTCGATTCATCATCGCTTGTACGAACAATTCACAAATATATCAACAACATAATAAAATCGTGAAAGCACATAAGATACGTTTCCGATGAAGAAAAAAATCGAATTAAATAAAAATCAAAACAATGTCGTTTTGTGTCAAATGTCGGAGCTCAAGAATCATATTTGGTCTTACGTGGATAAATGTGAAAAATTGAAAAAAAAAAAAATATTTTAAAAACAAATTTAAACCGACACGAGATTTCCTATTAACCAAATGGGAATTCCATTCACATTTGGAATATGTTAAAAAAACTATGGTTCATCTTCTCCACGTGCTATCGCAATTGCTATCTACCACAACTGTCTTCTCCGACGAGGGACCCATCTGAATGTCACCAACCATTTGTTTCAATTAACCAAATAGGAATCCTCTACATTGTTGTTTCTTCTTTGTTTTTTCTCAACTACAGCGCTTAGAAAATTCTGGGTTTTTGTCTGGGGTTCTTTGTTTTGATTCTGTAAGTTGTTATTGATCTTTATATTGAGTTATTCGACGAATTTGAGACATGTATTTATGTTATGCATGCCCTCTATGTGTTTGGTAAAAGGCTTTTCAGTTATGGGTTTTTGCTTCTGTATTTGAATTAATCTTGTCACTGGATTAGTTAACGGTTTGTCTTTGCCAGAAAGTTGATTTGTTTTTTTACTTGTTTTCAGTGTGTTTAACAGGATGGAGGTGCTGGGGAGTGTTGATCCTACTAACTTGAGTTATTGGTTGAAATGGAGAGTGCTTTTATGTGCAATTTTTGTATTGACACCTATGATTATTGCGGTGTTTTTAATATGGAAATATGACTATTTAGAAAGGAGGCAACATCGAAGCTCCAACTATGATGCATCTTGGAAGCCATGTTTAAGAAACATTCACCCTGTTTATTTTCTATTGTATCGGGTTTTCGCCTTCTCCTTGCTTCTGGTTGCTGTGAGTTTTGATGTGGGTATTCATGGATCTGAGTTGTTTCTATATTACACTCAGTAAGTATCTAAACTGATTGTTCCAATCTTTACAATATGAGAATGAATTGTTGTAATTTGAGCTCTTTTTTTGTGAATGTTGATCAGCTTATTGTTAACATTTGTCTTGTTTAATTTGTTATGTTACAGGTGGACTTTTACATTGGTCACTTTTTACTTTGGGGTATGGATTCTATCTTATCTGATATGTAATGTAGTATAAAGAAGTCCCGAAGAGTTTTTACTCGGCTTGTTCCGTAGGAAGGATTTTAAAAACTACAAATAGTACACTTATGGCTCATTACATTTCATGTTCTCTGTTTCATCTTGCAGCTCGGATCATTCCTCTCATTCCGAGGATGTTTTTACCATCTCAAAGTAACTAAGAACGGCACGTTCCATCTATTAGATCAAGCGAAGAATGGTATATACGCACCCCTAAGCGGTGGAGTGAATGAAAATGGAAAAAGCTTGTTGCATAGTGAGAGCTTTGAAAAATCGAATGCTCTTCCAACTTATGGCTTTTGGGATTATCTCTTTCAAGCCTTATATCAGGTACATTATATTTTATTCTGTAATAAACTGCGAATACAAATCGTCGTGAAGGGATTTCTTTGATCGCAGTTCGGTTTCCTTTTAATTCTATAATGCTATCAAATTTGTAGTTTTGAATGAGCAGATGACAGCAGGGGCTGTTACAATCACTGATCTAGTGTACTGGATCATGATATTCCCTTTCTTGACTCTCCGAGATTACGAGATGAACTTTGTTAGTGTTCTCCTACACAATACTATTTTTTTCGTATTCGTTTTAAGAATTCTTCGAATACTCATAACTCTACTATTCGAAGTTGACAGTTGTGACTCATACCATGAATGCTGTATTGCTTCTCGGGGATACAGCTTTGAATAGATTGGTAAGTTTGCTAGTAAAATCCTCTCTAATATATTTCCTCATCTTCATAATCTTCGACTTTCTTCGCAGGAATTCCCTTGGTTCGGGATCTCCTATTTCATCTTATTGACGGGTATTTACGTCATCTTTCAGTGGATTATCCATGCTTGCATCAGCCTTTGGTAAGATACTAACCACATTTATTCCTCCAATTGTGTTGAGAATACATCGATTATGAAAATAGAATTGCTCCAGTTTATAAGAGTTGTGATATCACAAGCAATTGTTTCGTCTAGCCAGTCTTTTCAATATGGTTTACTTCTCTTGTAAATTTCTATACGATACGTAACTTTAAGTAATTGGCTTGGCCTATCCTAGTTTTTTCAATATGGTTCACTTATCTTATGGATTGGGCTACCTTGAATATTGATTTTCTATATGATGCTTAACTTTTAGTAATTGGGTATGGCTTACCTTTTTTAATATGGTTCACTTCTCTTATGCGCGGGATTACATTGAATCTTGAATTTGTATACGATGCTTAACTTTAAGTAATTGGCTTGGCCTATCCAAACTTTTTCAATATGGTTTACTTCTCTTATTGATTGGACTACATTAAATCCTGAATTTATGTGCGATACTTAACTTGAAGTAATTGGTTTGACGTAACTTATTCTTTTTAATATGATTCACTTCTCGTGGACTATCTGGAATATTGAATTTGTATACGATGCTTAACTTTTACTCGTATCAGGTGGCCGTATCCTATCCTCGACTTATCAGATATTTACTCTCCTATCTGGTAAGTGGAATATCAAGATTTTTCTATGTAAACTATACACACAATCGGCTGGAGTCGAATCGGAAGTTAACTCGAGCGTCTGGTTTGCAGGTATCTGATCGTTGCTTCTATGCATGTTCCATGCTATTACCTTTATTTAGCCGTTGTGGAAGTTAAGCATGCGGTATTTTCGCGTTGGTTTCTCAATTCGTATATGCCTTAGCATTTCGGGTCTCGGCTGTGGAATGTGTTACCGAAGACCCGAAAATTTTGGTTCCATGGAGTGGAGAAACCAGAGCTAATAGCAGGGCTTCAAGGTGCTGCTGCCCTTTACACTTTCCATATTTATTTCGAATTTTGAGAATTTTTAATCAAAGTTTACATTATTTTTTTTGAGAAAATTACATAACTAGCCCTCAACTTACTAGCGGTGGAAAGGTAATGTCCTCAATTTGCGAAATTGCAAGAATGATACTTAAAGTTATTAATATAGTTTGTTTTTTACCCTTGATACCGAAGCATCCGGTTGTTCATTAAGTTAGTAAACGTTTTTCCGTTATCATGATTGATCTTCAAAGTTCACGAAGTACGCAAATTCGATTTTTATAGTTTGAAAAATTATACAAAATTGACACTTGAAGTTCGAGAATTGTGCAATAGAATATAAAACATTAACAACATCCTTATAGGGTCATTTATAAACGGTATTGGTAACTTGAGATGTTTTACGTGTATTTAGTTGAAGTTTGAGAAGTACAATTTTTGCTTAAATAGTGTATCATATTTATAATTTCGTAATTTGAAAAGCATGTTATTTACACAACTTATAAGTTGAACAGTGGTACGCAAAAGTCATCTATTATTTTTTTAATATAGATACCAAAAAATTATAAGATTTATGTACGTGAGTCATGAAAAATACAGAGAATGATTACACTCGATGGTAAATCAATTATTATATTACAACAATTATTCAATTTCTGTGTATTATTTTTTGAAATTAAATAATTATTATCAATTTAATTGGGTGATATAAGATAAATTGATTATTTCTGGAAAATTTGGTATAATAAGTAGTAGACATAAAAACATAGGTTAATCCATGAATAATAATTTATCGACTTTAATTGCATGTTTTTATTAAAATATTTGTAAGTTGAATATTTTAATTTAATTAAAATTGAAGAAATAATTATATATAAATAATTTTTAAGTGTATATTTTTTAACAATAAATAGATGATCTTAAAATAATCGAACAGAAAATAAAATGATCGAAATGGAAATGAAAAACCTTGTTAAACCCTAAACCGGGGAGAGTATTTGACAGCGTCATGGAACCGGTGGCGCGGAAGGCAAATTCTCTACTATCGAAAGTGCCATGGAGGCAGGTGAAGCTTAGAGGGGTCTGCGGCGGTCGCATTGAGGCTGCTTCATCCTCGTCGTCGGTGGAGACTCGTGATTCTGAATTGAAAGTTCGAATGGCGGAAAAGAAGTTTCTTGAGACTTTTTCAGAAGAGTTCGAGGTTGGAGATAGAAAAATCACCATTGAGACAGGAAAAATAGCGAGATTTGCGAATGGTGCTGTCGTTTTAGGGATGGAAGAGACCAAAGTGCTGTCTACGGTGGCATCCGCGAAGAGTGATGGGACTCGTGATTTTTTGCCTCTCACGGTATGTTTTCTACGTTTTAATTATGATTTTGAACTCTTCTTCTACAATTTAAAAGTTACATTTTTAAGCATTTTCTTGTTGTAAGGTTGACTACCAAGAGAAACAGTTCGCACAAGGTGTGATTCCTCACACATTCATGCGTAGAGAGGGTGCTCCAAAAGAACGTGAACTTTTATGTGGTCGTATCATTGACAGACCAATCAGACCACTTTTTCCGGCTGGTTTTTTCCATGATGTGCAGGTAGGTTATTATATACATCATCTTTGTAACTCTGGTGTTTTCTCCTGATTCAGCCATCTGTCATTTTTCAAATTTATTAATTTTCCTTAGATTATGGCAAGCGTGTTGTCGTCTGATGGTAAACAAGATCCTGATGTCATGGCAGCCAATGCAACATCTGCTGCATTAATGTTATCTGATATTCCGTGGGGTGGCCCCATTGGAGTTGTACGCATAGGAAGGATTTCTGGTCAGTTTCTCATTAACCCCAGCATGGATGAGGTATTACTCCTTTTGTTCGTTGGGGATTTTTTTCTCTCAAGTCCTTTTAGTGGTGTATTTCTAGTTGTTTCATTTCGATTGTTAATATGCATGAACTGAAAAAAATTTTATTTGCATGATTTTTTCAGTCAGATTAGTAACTTAAATAGAAAAGTCTTTTAATCTGATGCAAGTTTGTTGTTGTTATCTAAAAAAAATTATTTGCAGCTTAGTCTGAGTGATCTTAATTTGATTTATGCCTGCACAAGAGACAAGACATTGATGATAGATGTACAAGCACGTGAGATATCCGAAAGGGACTTGGAAGCTGCTCTGAGATTGGCCCATCCTGAAGTGGGTTTTTTCTTGTGTCTATGTTATAATTTTTATTAATACCTTCTGAACGCCACTTAATTTTGAATTCAGGCAACTAAATATCTTGAGCCTCAAGTAAGGCTTGCAGTCAAAGCTGGGAAACAGAAAAAGGAGTATAAATTATCCATGGTATCTGATGTAACATATGAAAAAATAAGGAGTCTCTCTGAAGCTTCTATTGAAGCTGTGTTTACGGACCCTAGCTATGGCAAAGTATGTGCAAATAAGGATGTTTAAGATGTAATTTTGCTATTAAAATATTTTTCCTTTATTCATACCATTACTCATGTTTATTCAGTTTGAAAGGGGAGAAGCACTGGATAATATTACGCAGAAGGTGAAGAAGCAGCTTGAGGAAGATGGTGATGAAGAAGGCCTCAAATTTCTATCTAAGACTGTTGATACTGTGCGAAAAAAGGTATGTATTTTGTAGCATCACCTATGATATTTACCCTCCTCAATACTGTATATGTAGGTTCCGTAATATTTTCTTAAGGAGTAAAACGGGATCATATTCAGCCAATTTAACATTTACCTTCCTCTTGGCTTGGCTTGTTATATTTTTCAGTTCTTAACTGTCAGGTTGTTNACTCAGGTATGGGTTGTTTCCTCGGATGCTTCGGTCGTGACAATGATCACAAACACCGCAAGGATATGACTGATCGATCTGATTCCCGAACCCAAGTAAGATCTCATAATGGATTTAAGGAATTATTTCAATCTGATTCTTTTGTTCTCTCTCTACATTGCGCGAGTTCAATTTATGCAGTCTTAATTGTTGATTTCGCTATGTACTATCCGCGATTAGTGTTCTTAATTGATGATGAAACAGTAGCTGAATTTTTAATTAAGAACGATTAGATAATTATTGATGTTGATGCAGAGGAATAGAGTTCAGAATGTTGATTTCTCTTCTGAAGTTGAAGTTTTGCGAGGAAGTAATGTAACACCACAATCCATAATGCCAACAGCCTCTAAGAAACTGATGTGAGAATGAATCTGATCTTTACCTACAAACTTGCTTTGCTTATTGAATTTTTGATAGTGTATTTTTTTGTAGAAACGAAACTCATGCTGTGAATACATTGAGTACAAAAAGAGTTACATTCGATTCAAGTATCGATCGAGACGGATCTGTTTCTTTCTCCGAGTTCACAGCAAATACTGCCTACCCTTCAAATCACAGGTACCATAATGCTAGAAATAGTGAAGATGATGATGAGTATAGTGATAATGACATGGAGAATGATTATGATGAAGATATTAGAATGTTGAATGATGCTAGTGACTTAAGCGTTTCAGTTCATAGTAAGCAAAAGTTGAATGAGCCAGAGAAGGACAATTTAGCACTTGATGTTAGCCTTTCTAAATGGCTGCCTTCTATGAAAACCAGTTTAAAAGGAAGGACTTTTTCAGATAGACCAATTTTAGGTGCATTTTCGTCTACCCCGACGAAGAATTTTATCGACAAGAGCCATGATGGTGATTCGGGTTCGGTTTCATCTTTCAAGGGAATACCGAATACAAGTAGCAAGTACAGAGAGGTTTGTGTTTCTAAGTTTGGAACATGGATATTGTAACAGATAAAATCACCATAATTTTTCAGGATAAGGAAGTTAACTGGCACTCTACTCCATTTGAGGCAAGATTGGATAGAGTTCTTGGTCGAGAAGGTGCTTCTTGAACCTTAAAATCCTTTGTTTTTGTGATGCTTCATGCTCATAATTAATGATCTTGCTGAATCATCAAGCCATTTTTACAGTTCTACTGATGATATCTTGTCAATGATAGTTTTTTCGCTTCGTGCAAATATAGAATGTTCGATTGATTTAGGGTGTTGGAAGTTTAGGGTTTAGGGTTTAACCGATTAGAGGTTTGTTCGATTACATTCTTGATCTTGAATGGGCCATTTAAAAATAGTAGCAATTAGTGTAGTTTCTAGTTTCTTGATAACAGTGTACGAGATTCAAATGCCAAAAACGGATGACGGGATACTTGAACTAAAGATTATGAGTTTGTTTGGTTCAACTTTTTAAAATTGCGGTGTGGTGAGATGGGGTGAGGTGTAGTGAGGTGTGGTGAGATATGATGATCATGAATTTTTAAGTATCTTTGGTAAAATTACGATATTATGATCGTGATTTATGTAAAAATACTAATATACCCTTATATATATAAAATAATAAATATAATTATATTATAATTAATAGAAGTAAGGGTAAATGAGTTTTTTCCAAAATTACGATGAGGTCATAGTTGGTTTTAACAACTGTGATGATATCGTGATTTTTTAACGATTATCACATCGCAATTAACCTTATGTTTTGTGCGCATTAAAAAAATCACGATTTCAACATCTCACCATACCTCACCGCTGTTTTAATCGAAGTATCAAACAAACCATATATTTTGTCAATGATAGTTTTTCGCTTCCCCGGTAAATGTGGAATGTTTGATTGAAACGATTTGAGATTTTGGGTTTTAGAATTTTAGGATTTAGGGTTTAACGATTAGAGGTTCGTTCTATTACACTCTTGAAAAAATATTGAATGAGCCATTTAAAAATAGTAGCAATTGGTGTATGTTATGATCCTTTTTTAGGGGTACCAACCGTCGTCTAGTTCGTTAAGAAACGAATTCGGTTTTAATTTGTTTGTGGCAAGGAAACGATTAAGTAATGCAAATAAGGAAAAAGACAAGACAATTTAGAGTGGAAAATCTAGAGAAATTGGGAAAAAACCACTTGCTAAAAACAAGAAAAACTCTTAGTCATTCCAGTAATCGAACAGTAGTTCATTACAAAAGATAGCAGAAGTTTATGAAAATGACGAGGTACAAGAAAACGATAAGAATTCCGGCAGAGTAACATCATGTTCTTACGCGTCAAAGAGGTCCTACTAATTCCGTCGTCAAACTCTGTATTTATAGAGTTGAGAGCGTGTGTAATCCACTCACTGTAACTGCTTCTGACAAGCTTCGGTCTCGGCCACGATGTAAAACGTGGTCGAGACCCAAGCGTGGTCTGTGTGATTCGGCCCGAAGCGTGGTAAACCTGTGGATGCCTGAAGCGTGGGACGCATGAGCTATAATCGTTTAGACCGAATCATAAGGTCACTTGTCAAACGCCATTTTATTTCGCCAAGTGCAGATTCGATCCCATTGCGGAACATCGGGCCAGTTATCTCAAATATGCTAAGTTGAGGACTTTGGGCCATGCGAGTTAGCCTTTTTTACCTGGGTCAATCTAATTGTAATTGAATTTTACCCATTGCAAGGTACATGGTCCTAGAATTCTCATCAGTGTAGTTTCTAGTTTCTTGATAACAAACGAGATTCAAATGCCAAAAAGAGACAACAGGATGCTTAGAACCAGGATAATTCGAGTGTAAATATGGTATATCACTGGTATTGACTATATCATCTAACACTTAAAATTTCGGTCCAAGAAAATATTATTATTATAAGATAAACTCAATTTTTAAAAGGGTAATGTTTTTTTATTTATAATGTTATTCAGAAATTGTGTATTTTGTTCGATTATTATTATACTTTATTAGAATATAATTTATGTTGAAACATATTAATTATAATATTTTATTAATATATATCGTATTATAGTTATTTTCATTAATATTTATTTATTTATCGTATCATTAGTGTGTTGCAATTACGTAGTAAAACGTGGGGTCAATGGAATTTAGGAAAAATATTTTTGTTGAAAGCCCATATGGGCCCAGTATTGATATTATGCAGCCCAAAAATATAAGATAAAAGCCCATTATTAATCATCGATGCGTAGCCGTGTTACGCCGAAGAACCCTAGTTTTCGTAATTTCTCCCCCGCTTTTCTTTCCCGAAACAGCTTCACGAAGACTTGTTGAAAGAGTCAGACCAGAAAGTGAAATTCACAGTTTCCTTGGTGAAATTATCTGCCCTGAAGACGTACCCGCGCCAAGGTAATTTATGTTAATCGGTGGTCTTTCTTATGTGGTTCGCCGAGTTGAGCTTTTATATATCCTTTTTTATTATTGAGTTTTTTTGTTTGTTTTCTAATTGAAATTGATCTAGTCTTTACAACTTTACAAAAAGTTGCAGTTCATAGATAGGTGTTCCATCGGAGTTTCTGGAGATTGCGTGATAATGATTGCAGAAGCTTACACTTTAAGCCACGAAGCATCTGATGTTTCTGCTTCTGATGGTTCCAGCGCTGAACCTTCACAGGAAATACCTGGTCCTCCGAATGAGGCTTTATCCTATACAGGAGAAAGGGCCACTACAGAAAGCAGCATGTCTGTGGATAATTCTGTGGCCCGTGCTTCAGATGTGGAAACAGGCATTATTGACCATGCAAATTTTGAGAGCTATGTCCCTGCCCTTGATAATAATACCAATAGTATACCTGCTAATGAAGCTAGTGCGGCAGAAAATGGAGTTACATCTTCAGATGGCGTAGGGTCTGCTGCTTTGAATCAGCATTTAGATGGATCTGGTACTCATAGTAGTACTTTAAATCTTAGACATTTATATAAAGGCTGTTTGTCTGTTGATTATTTGTATTTTGGATTTGTAAAAATATCTGATATTTACTTCAAAATGGCTCATAAAGGATTTTTTACAGG
>RWGZ01000163.1:0-15341 GCA_009725065.1 Utricularia reniformis
CCGTCTACAATCCTAATCGTGTCGGGTTTAGTCACTCCAATAGCACGGCTGTGCTCCGGTATAGAGAAAGAGATGTAGGATTTGTACCGATTCCCGCAGGCAGAATCGGTGCACGAAATACTGAATCTATGAATCTGACGCTTACAATTATGGCCGATCGGTTGATTTCCGATTCGAGTTTGTACTCTGACGTTATCAGCGGCGTTTTACCGATGGAGACATACGTCAGATTGCAAGGAAAGGTTCGGATTGTGTTCCTGATTCATGTGGTCACCACTTCCACTTGCGATTTCCAGATCTTCATCGGGAACCGGACGACTTCAGATCAGCAATGCCGATACAAGAACAGTTTCTAGATCAACTCCACTTCCCAGATGTGGTGTTTTTCTACTGTTCACGGATTTCAAATTATTTATTTCCGTTTGGAAATAGAAACTTCACGCCCGTCTACTAGGTAGCTGACTGTCATGGGTTATTTTGTAATTAATCTATATATTTAAAATGAGAAAATAATATTTTACTTCTTTATATTTAATAGTTTGGTAAATTAATTTTGGCCAATAATCATCAAATTTTAAGTTATTTTACCAAAAAATAAAAATATATGAATTGATTTTATCATTTTCATACTTTTGAGATTGTTATTATCATAATTATAAAATTTTAGATACCAAAATTATCAAAACTATAAATGTCTGGATCAAATGACCATCTTAAATAATAATATGATAATCCAAAATTTTAAAAATTTAAATTTATCATCTAAATTTTTAATCACTTAAAAATTGTATTCACAAGTGAATAATAATATTTTTTTGTCTATTTTTCTTCGAGAAAATTTTTCTACAAGTCATATTAAAATTTTCAATTTTTTTTTTCATCTTAGTTGTTTTGAAGTTTTATTTTAGTCACAAATATTATAACACTTGATATATTTTAATCACTCACCGTTAATTAACCATTGATTGTTTTATAAAATCTTAACGGATTATTTAACGAAAATGACTAAAATTCAACAAAAAATATAAAAAATGTATCATTTTTCATTCTTCCAAACATATATGATGAAAATTAAATTATTCTAAAAGAATTAAGATGAACAGTAAATATCGCCTATTTTTCTTTGTATGTCAATAAGACCAATAAATTAGCATGTTTTACACTATCCAAAAATTGAGAAACTTATCACAAAATTCACTCACCCATATATTGTATTTTTTATGTTTTTTAAGTTGCATATTTTCACATCACATGTAATTTGTAAAGCAACATCAAGTAAACAAACATCACACATTTCTGAACAGAAATAGAGCTTCAACAAGTATAACTTACTTATCTACCTTGAGGATTCAGTATCTGCGAAAACACTGCGTTGGGGTTCAGGCCAAAGGAATCTTGACTAACGAGGCTGTGATCTCGGAGACTCGACGTCATTCCACTGCTTCTCGAGTCCGTAACAGTTCCATCAGTATCATTTTTCCCTTGCAAAACCTCATCATCACAAGCTTTACTAATTATCTTGCTTTCTTCAGAACTCTCCTGGAGTTGCAAAGCAAACTCTAGGTTCCACAATACATCGCCCATAGACGGACGATCTGTGCCGATATCCGAAAGACATTTCACTGCTGTTTCAGTGTACTTCTTTAAGCACTCTGTTGATATTTTACCTTTAAGATAAGGGTCAATTATATGATCAAAAGTGCCTTTTTTGTGGCAATGCACAACCCATTCAGCTAAGCTAACTTGTTCCTTCGGTAAAGACGTGTTTAAAGGCGGTCGAGCGCATACAACCTCAAAGAGAACAACCCCGAATGAATAAACATCCGATTTTTCGGTTAGTTGCTGACGTCTGAAGTATTCAGGGTCAAGATAACCAAAGCTTCCTTTAACCACAGTGCTAACATGTGTATTATCTAAAGAAGGACCAGTTTTCGAAAGACCAAAATCAGAAACTTTAGCTACCCATTTTTCATCAAGAAGAATATTGGTCGTTTTAACGTCCCGATGAATAATTGTATGCTTTGCACCGGTATGAAGATAATGTAAACCTCGAGCAGAACCTATGCAAATCTCAAGCCTCTGTCTCCAAGATAATGGAGGCTTTTGTGTCTTGTATAAATGTTCACGAAGTGTTCCATATGCCATATAATCATACACAAGAATCATCTCACAATTCTCTTCACAATAACCGATAAGTGAAACTAAGTGACGATGACGAAGCTTCGATAACATCTCGATCTCGGTTTGAAATTCATGTACACCTTGTTCAGACAGAGGGTTTCCACGCTTTATAGCAACTTTTGTTCCACTGTCAATCTCTCCACGGTACACTTTCCCAAAACCACCAATTCCCAAAAGAAGAGTTTCATCAAAGTCATTAGTAGCTGTTTTAATCTCTACAATCGAGAAATGTCGACAATGGTTTGACGGCAGGGAAGAAGAAGCATAGCTTCCGGTAGTCGTTGTCTTACCTGATCCCAAAGAATGTGAGTTTCCATATAAAGACAATGGAAGCCAGCCATCACTAGAAGTAGAATCCTTTTTCGTTCTCTTGCGTTTACAAAGAACAAACACAACCAAAACAATAACAATAATGACAGCAATACCACCTCCAATACCTCCTCCGATATAACTTTGACGGTTTCTAGATCCCGAATTCTGGTTACGAGATGAATCTCCCAGTGGCACAGGAAGTGGATTCGGGTTCAGACCAGCAAGATTCCCAGAGCTACTATTAATCTTGAAAATCTCTAAGCCATTCAAGATAGCATCATAGTATTGTGGCCTGGATAATGTGTATGGATGAATATCAAGCCACAGCTGCTGCCTAGGAAGTCCATTAGGAACAACAACAATATAATCTTTGTGAATAGGTACCTTGTTAGTATTAGCCCAAGCAATAACATCTGCTTCCGGTTCTGCCGTTTGGTTGTTCAAAAAGATCGTAAAAACTCTCTGATTCACTCTAGTAATAACATCAGTAACTTCACAGAAATGAAGCCTAATGAGATAAGCAAATCCAGAATCGATATCGAACACCCAAGTCAGATTAAAATTCAAATTTATAGATGCATTTGGACCCATAGATCTCAGAGTAGCATAAACATTAAAAGGAGCAATATAGTTTAATGATCCCTGAGGATAGTTTAAAGTAGCATTTGGATCAAGAGATTCTGTAACACCATTAGCTGCACTGAATATATAATTCGAATCATCACCCCATGATCTAAACATACCCGTATCACTTGACGGAGAAATGAAATTCCCACCAACGTTCAGACGATAAACATTCTCCATTGCGGTTCCGTTGTTGATAACATATCCAGTTGATTGACCAACAACAAGTACATTTCCACCTGAACTATAGATATCAGGATGTGAAACAACTTGAATCCCATTAACAAATGCAAAAGAGTTAGATACATTTGGTGATGGAGTAAAAGTAATATTCAAAAACTTCGAAAAAACATTCACAGAGTATTCCTTCACAATGTAATCATAATTCAGAGCCTGAGTAGTAAGAACAGCACTGAAATTATTCAAAAGTGTATACGGCCCAGAAGTCACGGTAAAGAATGCATTAGATGCATTCAAGCCATTGTATGATGCGGGATAGAAGTATAATCGAACAAACTTGCGGCCGGAGGAAACAGGGAAAGAATAAGTGAACTCAGATTGGAGAATCCGAGCAGACATATAAGGTACTTGAGGAACATCAGGCAATTGGACAGTAGCTGAGGCAGTAATAGAGCTAGTGGAAGACAATACAAACTTGGAACCAATATCTGATGTCCAAGTTTGACCATCAGAATCAGTTGATACAGAGGGACCTCCACAGTTCAAGAATATCTTATCAGTAGGAATGTAATTAGCTGCTGATACAAAATCAACAAAAACCAGAAACAAAACCCCAAATCCACTGATCATCATCATATAAGCTGTAGAGGAAAAAGGAAACATTAACGGATCAAAACCCTAAACCCCAAATCTATCACAATTACACAAAGGTAAAAAGCTCATCACAATCAATCGTATTGATCATTAAACAACGGGGAATAGATAAATAATTCATGATCCAGATCAAATGAAAACCATCCCACGAAGTATAATTTCTTCACACCCAGAATTCAGAAGAAAAATCAAATAATATCAACAAACGGAAACCCAAAATGCACGCTTTGATTAATTCATCGCAATCTCCGATAGAAAATAGAAACAGAAAGTCAACTCGACGAGGGCTTCGAAGGAAGAGCTCAAAAAACTTCAAAAAAGGAAAACCCGTAAGCAACTTATCGAAGAGACAATGCGATCAAGGTATTAATGGTCCATATTCAAGAANATATATTGTATTTTTTATGTTTTTTAAGTTGCATATTTTCACATCACATGTAATTTGTAAAGCAACATCAAGTAAACAAACATCACATTTCTGAACAGAAATAGAGCTTCAACAAGTATAACTTACTTATCTACCTTGAGGATTCAGTATCTGCGAAAACACTGCGTTGGGGTTCAGGCCAAAGGAATCTTGACTAACGAGGCTGTGATCTCGGAGACTCGACGTCATTCCACTGCTTCTCGAGTCCGTAACAGTTCCATCAGTATCATTTTTCCCTTGCAAAACCTCATCATCACAAGCTTTACTAATTATCTTGCTTTCTTCAGAACTCTCCTGGAGTTGCAAAGCAAACTCTAGGTTCCACAATACATCGCCCATAGACGGACGATCTGTGCCGATATCCGAAAGACATTTCACTGCTGTTTCAGTGTACTTCTTTAAGCACTCTGTTGATATTTTACCTTTAAGATAAGGGTCAATTATATGATCAAAAGTGCCTTTTTTGTGGCAATGCACAACCCATTCAGCTAAGCTAACTTGTTCCTTCGGTAAAGACGTGTTTAAAGGCGGTCGAGCGCATACAACCTCAAAGAGAACAACCCCGAATGAATAAACATCCGATTTTTCGGTTAGTTGCTGACGTCTGAAGTATTCAGGGTCAAGATAACCAAAGCTTCCTTTAACCACAGTGCTAACATGTGTATTATCTAAAGAAGGACCAGTTTTCGAAAGACCAAAATCAGAAACTTTAGCTACCCATTTTTCATCAAGAAGAATATTGGTCGTTTTAACGTCCCGATGAATAATTGTATGCTTTGCACCGGTATGAAGATAATGTAAACCTCGAGCAGAACCTATGCAAATCTCAAGCCTCTGTCTCCAAGATAATGGAGGCTTTTGTGTCTTGTATAAATGTTCACGAAGTGTTCCATATGCCATATAATCATACACAAGAATCATCTCACAATTCTCTTCACAATAACCGATAAGTGAAACTAAGTGACGATGACGAAGCTTCGATAACATCTCGATCTCGGTTTGAAATTCATGTACACCTTGTTCAGACAGAGGGTTTCCACGCTTTATAGCAACTTTTGTTCCACTGTCAATCTCTCCACGGTACACTTTCCCAAAACCACCAATTCCCAAAAGAAGAGTTTCATCAAAGTCATTAGTAGCTGTTTTAATCTCTACAATCGAGAAATGTCGACAATGGTTTGACGGCAGGGAAGAAGAAGCATAGCTTCCGGTAGTCGTTGTCTTACCTGATCCCAAAGAATGTGAGTTTCCATATAAAGACAATGGAAGCCAGCCATCACTAGAAGTAGAATCCTTTTTCGTTCTCTTGCGTTTACAAAGAACAAACACAACCAAAACAATAACAATAATGACAGCAATACCACCTCCAATACCTCCTCCGATATAACTTTGACGGTTTCTAGATCCCGAATTCTGGTTACGAGATGAATCTCCCAGTGGCACAGGAAGTGGATTCGGGTTCAGACCAGCAAGATTCCCAGAGCTACTATTAATCTTGAAAATCTCTAAGCCATTCAAGATAGCATCATAGTATTGTGGCCTGGATAATGTGTATGGATGAATATCAAGCCACAGCTGCTGCCTAGGAAGTCCATTAGGAACAACAACAATATAATCTTTGTGAATAGGTACCTTGTTAGTATTAGCCCAAGCAATAACATCTGCTTCCGGTTCTGCCGTTTGGTTGTTCAAAAAGATCGTAAAAACTCTCTGATTCACTCTAGTAATAACATCAGTAACTTCACAGAAATGAAGCCTAATGAGATAAGCAAATCCAGAATCGATATCGAACACCCAAGTCAGATTAAAATTCAAATTTATAGATGCATTTGGACCCATAGATCTCAGAGTAGCATAAACATTAAAAGGAGCAATATAGTTTAATGATCCCTGAGGATAGTTTAAAGTAGCATTTGGATCAAGAGATTCTGTAACACCATTAGCTGCACTGAATATATAATTCGAATCATCACCCCATGATCTAAACATACCCGTATCACTTGACGGAGAAATGAAATTCCCACCAACGTTCAGACGATAAACATTCTCCATTGCGGTTCCGTTGTTGATAACATATCCAGTTGATTGACCAACAACAAGTACATTTCCACCTGAACTATAGATATCAGGATGTGAAACAACTTGAATCCCATTAACAAATGCAAAAGAGTTAGATACATTTGGTGATGGAGTAAAAGTAATATTCAAAAACTTCGAAAAAACATTCACAGAGTATTCCTTCACAATGTAATCATAATTCAGAGCCTGAGTAGTAAGAACAGCACTGAAATTATTCAAAAGTGTATACGGCCCAGAAGTCACGGTAAAGAATGCATTAGATGCATTCAAGCCATTGTATGATGCGGGATAGAAGTATAATCGAACAAACTTGCGGCCGGAGGAAACAGGGAAAGAATAAGTGAACTCAGATTGGAGAATCCGAGCAGACATATAAGGTACTTGAGGAACATCAGGCAATTGGACAGTAGCTGAGGCAGTAATAGAGCTAGTGGAAGACAATACAAACTTGGAACCAATATCTGATGTCCAAGTTTGACCATCAGAATCAGTTGATACAGAGGGACCTCCACAGTTCAAGAATATCTTATCAGTAGGAATGTAATTAGCTGCTGATACAAAATCAACAAAAACCAGAAACAAAACCCCAAATCCACTGATCATCATCATATAAGCTGTAGAGGAAAAAGGAAACATTAACGGATCAAAACCCTAGACCCCAAATCTATCACAATTACACAAAGGTAAAAGCTCATCACAATCAATCGTATTGATCATTAAACAACGGGGAATACATAAATAATTCATGATCCACATCAAATGAAAACCATCCCACGAAGTATAATTTCTTCACACCCAGAATTCAGAAGAAAAATCAAATAATATCAACAAACGGAAACCCAAAATGCACGCTTTGATTAATTCATCGCAATCTCCGACATAAAATAGAAACAGAAAGTCAACTCGACGAGGGCTTCGAAGGAAGAGCTCAAAAAACTTCAAAAAAGGAAAACCCGTAAGCAACTTATCGAAGAGACAATGCGATCAAGATATTAATGGTCCATATTCAAGAAGTTTGAATGAAATAAAGAAGTACAAAACCCATGAATACTCTAAATGGAATAATCTGTCAGTCGTTCAACGCCTGTCTGGCTTACGCGTAAATCTCAGGAACACAAATGGAGAAAAAAGACATGGAAGATCACAACGAGAAGGGACCCAATCCCTAATTCAACGCTCAACTGGATTCCATCAAATCCCCATTTTATCTTTACTTTATTCACAAATTCAAAACACTGTTCATATTTCAACGTCCCCATTACTATATTTAAAATTTCGATAACACAAAAATTAGCAGAAATTTGAAATCAAAATTTTAGATTTAAATTGTGAAAATGAAAAAAATAAAACTTTATTAATAATTCACTGTACCATAATTAGTCATTTAATAGAGATGCTTTAAACTGATATTTAAGCATTAATTATCCACTTGAACATGATACTTTAAAAATTAAAATCACTAAAATTAATGCTTTTCTAAATTTAGATGCTATTTTCCTGATAATATTGTTAATAAATCATTGAGTTCAAAACCAATCACCTTATTTAATCTGCAAGAGGACTTACACTACCATACAAGAAACTTGATAATTCACTTCGTTTTCAAGGCTGTCTAGTGTTGACTTGACAAGCTTCTTTTGCCTGAAACAACAAAATGGAGCTAAACGTGATGCAATTTGCATAGCGGAATAGGATCCCACTTGAGAGAAGTTACATACGGGCGAGATTTAAGTCGAGGCTGGACCTTCGGGCCTTCTCCTATCCACGATTATCCTGTAAAGATAGAATGCAACCACTGCACCACTGCATAGAAGAAGCATACATTAATATCTAGTCAAATACGCTTGGTACTAGTTTTCGATCGTCACGGCTCTCTTATAATTACGAAAAAAGGAATGACTTATTGCCTAATGTCTTCATTTGCAATAGTACGTCACACAAAGATTCGTTTCGAGATTACAGACAAAATGAAGTGAAGGGAAACAGAACGATTAAGATAAATAGGAACCTGATTAATGTTGCGATGGTATTGGCAGGAAACGGTCTCTGAAAAGAAACAAACACGCAAGAACTATTGGATGAAAATGATTTATCGGATTAGTTTTATCTCAAAATGTCAAAAACAAATCTTACCGCATTTCTCAATTGTAGTTCTCTCAGAAACAGGATAGTGGAAATAACTACAAGGCAGTTGAAATATAAGAAATATGATACTTATGCATGTGAAATACACTCGAAAAAGCTTCACTGGTGAGACAACAAATTTAAGATGATTGTCTAATACTTTTAAATAGAACAGAAGACAGTAATTTCAAGGTTACAGTGAAAAAAATATAAACCTGTTTGTCCAAGTAATGCTGAGAATGATCGCTCCCCATCTTTCCATGCTTTGAAACTCAAGATACTTAATGCCAAAATAGAACCACCAAGTATGATACCAAACCTGATGGCGCTGATGCTTCCGGTGAGCATAAACGATAGAAAACCGGTAACAGAGAGAAAAGCACCTGGGAAAGCAACACAGGTATGAATGCAGCATACGGAATTGTTAAGCAATTGAATGAAGTTAAAATGCAGACCATAAGGTATTCCAATATAGAAGTCTTGAACTTTAGAAACATCGGAAAAGTCAGTGGTCGACGATGTAAATGTCTCAATAATTTCATTTAGTGGTTCCGGGGAGTTCTTTGCAGCTGTTTCATAGTACTGTTTACTCTCTTCAGCAATATCTTTTGCAACAACACTCAAATCCTCCCTTGCTTTATCTGCTTGAATTTTAAAATTCTCAGAAGCTTCTTTCAAAATGATGATAGCTTTCTTGGAGTACAATCCATAAGCTTCTTTTGATACAGACTGCATTTTCAATGTTTGTTCCTTAAAATTGGCTAGAGCCTGCCTCCAAGCTTCTTCCGATCCTTGAACTCCATTATTATCCGCATCCACTTTTCCCTCCTCTAACTCAATATCAGAATCATTCTATCAAATTAACAAAAGAGCAGCAAAAAGTGAAAAATAATTACTCATCCATAACGCAACCAACGCAAGAAACTAAATAAAATAGCGAATCAAACAATCAACAAATTAGCAGTTTCCGTCGCGCACCGATTCCTCGTGAGACGCCGCAAACGAAAAGACGGGCCGACTGCGCACATTCTTATGCCGTAATCCGACGCGAATAGCCCTAGAAAACTCCGGCATCGGTAAACTTCCAAGCGCTTCGGCAACTAAAGAAGCCTTAAACCCCAGGAAAGCAGGCGGAGGGGAAGAAACAATTGCGTTGAAGCTGAGGGTAGGGTTTCTGACCGTCATCGAGCTTAATCTTAACATCATTTCAAACCCTAGATTCAAGAACAGCACTTTGGAACTTCCGAAGTAGGAACCGAGAAGAAAATCACCAAAACGGAACGGAAACAGTAAGATGAGCTTAATGGGCTCCGTTTCAGGCCCATTTTCAAACGGCCCACATCAAATAAAAAATAAATAATTAATTTTCATTTTATTATCATAAACCTTAATTTGTAGAAAATTCAAAATTCTACTGGTATAGAAATATATATTCATTTCTGGAATAAAATTTAATGCATCAAATATTCCAGCTATAAATATTCTGGATTATTTTATTATCCTAAACCTTACACATACAAAACAAATTGCCCCGCCGCGTAACGGACGGAGGCGTAGACTTTCTGGATTATTTCCCCAATTTTTTTCTTCGCGATGCAACACACTGTGGAGAAATTCGTTTCCGAGATTGATAGAATCGAAGGATTAACGGTTGTAATTAATAGATTCGGCGATGAGCAGAGCACATTGCTGGACCAGTACGAGCGCCAATCCTTCGAGGTACATCTGAATAATGCTATTCTCAGCCGTAGCTTGTCGGTGATAGTAACCAGAAATGACGATCGGTGCAGTCGCGGCTACGGGTTCAGATTTGGATTTCAGAAGGCGGTGAAGAAACTGTTGAGGCCTATTCTCCCTAATAAAAAAGCAAGAAAAGGCGGAGGAGGCACGCCGGATTTGAAACTTTACTGCGGATCGTTAAGGTTTTAATAAATAACTTTTTTTCATTTTCATAAATATAATTATATCAACAATTTTGCAGTTTTCTGTTGATTTTATTGTAATGAATTATTAATTATTATTAATTATATAATGTCAATGTATCAATTTTTATTATATATTTTAATATTTTTAAAAATGATATTCTATTTAAATTAAATAAATTGACGTACACAAATTGAATTGTTTTTTCCTTAATGATCATTAACTTATTCGTTAAAAAACACAAACTGTAGATAATTCATAATACAATTCTCAATGCAACATAAACCTTGGGAATCAAAGATACATAGAAGTGAGAGAGAAACTCAAACTCCTCTTATTTTCACTCGAACACTTAAACTTAACCCTTAAAATGACTCCCAAATCCGTCCACACTTACCGAACCCTGAAAAATAATAAATTTATTAAATTTCTATAATAGAATCAACATACTTAAAATTAAATAAAAGCAAGTATAATATCAATAAATATAATAACTGGAATTGCAAAATCTAACAAAAAACCATAGAGCTACAGTGAACAACATAATGTAATGAAAATATCACACATTTAAAATACTCTATAAAGACAAATGATACCAATACTAATAAACCTAATTTAAATTCAATATTATCCTTAAAATTAACAAATTTGGATTTACGAATTTAAATAAATCGTATTTTCTAGCAATAATAATTAACATTTTTGTCCAAAATAAGTAATTATAGAATCTAATGCAAAAAAATTAAAAGAGAACCAAATCATTATCATCTTTAAACGTACCTGGAGCAGTCAGTTCTGGGGCTTATCGCATAAGGAACGGGAACATTACAGAGAGTGGGAAGCCTTCCAGCCTTAGCTACGGCGGCGCCGGAGTAAGCACTGGCAAGGCTTTTCAGGCAGCCGCAAACAATCTGACGGGTTGCAGTGGTTCTTGAATTACCGTTTAAATTTCTAATACTTGTGCAGCACTGGGTAGAGGGAATAGGGGCAGAACCGGTAGCGAAGCTGATGCACGGAACAAGGCTTGAGATTACATTGCTACAAGTGATCTGAGCCTCCGACGCCGGAAAATAAACCAGTGCGACGGCGAGTAGAGCCACGCAAAATCCCTTTAAGAAGGCACCCATTCTTTTGAAGGATTTTAGCTGTAGTTGATTTTGGAAGAGTGCCAGTTTATATAGACACTCAGGCGTCCCTTTTACAAATTAGAGTTAATTATATTAATATCTTATTAAAGTTATTTTCTTCAAATAATATACACAAAATGAGGTATTTAATTCAAAAACTTACAATTTTTGGATTTTAGTCTTGTAATGACATATTTAGTCAATGAGTTTTAAAGTTTTAATAAATTTGATCTTACAAGTTTGAAACATTTGACAAATCAAATGTTGAAAGCTATGTTTTTAAACCGATTTGATAGATCGAACCGGAAATCTTCCGGTTCAGTAGAATTTGTATAAACTGTTGCTCAAACAGTAACGAACCGTAAATATTTTAAAATATCATTATATTTGAACCGAATCGCAAAATCTCCGTTCACTAAAAACCGGTTCGAACCGACGGTTCAACCCAGGGTTTTAAAACATAGGTTGAAAGTGACAAAATTGGTAATGTGTTGTTGATCAAATACCTTAATTGTTAAAATTGAAAATTTTTGATTAAGAATTATAATAGCATACTAAATTTTGAGTACTAATTTTTCTAAACCATATAAGATGTGTATCGATTTTTTCATATACATATTTTGCAATCAAAATTATAAAATTTTAGGGACCAAAATTACGAGAATACTAAAATTATAAAAATCAAATTTGGTCTCATTTAATAATATACATGACATGTGTCTTTGTCCGTATTACACATGCACCATATTAAATAATAAATAAATTATAAGAATGTAGTTTTTGTGTGTATAATGTATTTTACTAATAAAACTTGATATTAATTTTTAATAAAGAATAATAATAAAAAAATAAATTGTTAAAAGCGACGTGGTGGGTGGGGGTCAAAGGCCCACAAGGATGACTGTTACGTAAATCTACTTTGAAATATTTAAGCGCGTGAAAAGACACCTATCCATTTTCTTTTCCTTATGGGTGTTAAATTTTAAAAATATATGTAAAACTAATATATAATAGATAATATTCCTAAATTTCAATTAAATATATTTGTTTTTATATCCATACAAAATTAATGAATTTAATGTTAGTATGAAAGCCGTATGATTTTCTAGAATCTGGGCGGTCTATTCGTGTGGAAGTTTGTGCAGATAAATCTTCAGTCCAAAAGATATTCGATCTGAGAGTATCCATCCTACGTCCCAGGATGTACCACGTGTGATCTTCCCATAAGCTTCATCCACACGTGGCTCATGGTCCCTTCTCCATTTGTACATAAATAATTTTCTTAATTAGATATATAATTTATTTGACTGATCTTTCTAAATAATCCTCCAAATTTTAAAATATTATAAAGATAGTCCTTTAAAGTTTATAAATTACATATAAAATTTTCGAAGTTTATATAATATGCGTTGTTGGTTTTTAACTTTTAAATTTTGTAAACACAATGCCTTCAAAGTTTAAAAATTGTATGGTTGACTCCCGAACTTCCAAAATCGTTTATATTTGACTTTTATATTCATTAATATTTTAAACGTCTCCAAAGTTTATATTTGAGTCATTAACCTTGAAAATATATAATGATTATGTCTCTAAACTTTGAAAATTATAAAAATAACGTATAAATTATCAAAACCACTTATACGAAAACCGCTATTATTCACTCGATGGTCATTCTTGAACGGTTTTGAAACTTCAGGAGCTTCTCACACAATTTACAAACTTTGAAGATATCGTCTTTACATTATTTTAAATATTATAGGTCAATTACACAATTTTCTCATATCATATTTATTTATCGCTACGTAGTCACACATATTTGACTTATTTCACTTCAAATATACCATGTTTGATTATCTGACTCCATTTTTTTTTAAAATTACAAAATCTAAGATTCAAGTTTTAATTCAATTGAAGTTTAGTTTCATGAGTTCAAATTAAGTTAAATAATATATATTTGTAATATATATAATTCATTTTCAATATTATAATATATATATATATTAATATTGATATATATATAAATATTATAATATTATTGACTCACGCGCTCTTGCTCGAGCATATTAATCAGAAAAGAAAAATCCAACGGACTCGTGGTTTAATAAGCTTCGTGAATATGTTCGATTCTTTAAGATGCCTAGTTACACATATGGATTATGAGTAAAGGTTAATCTTATAGTATTATATGTTTAAAATTAGATGTTAAATGTATTAACGTGGGAGGGGTTTTAGATTGATGTTATTTGGAAACTCAGTCTATCCAACGGTGCGGTGAACGTACCCCAATTGTATTCTATTTTAATCAAACATCATTAATAAATGCGTTCATGCGACCGCAGAAAACAGCGATAGTTCACAGTTGATTTAACCCACCTGTTATCAGAACGCACCTATCAAATGACAATTTTACCTTTAATAATTATAATTTATTTTTTTAAAAAAATAATTTTAATCAATATATTCTTATATTTTATCAATTATATGTTCAAATTATAAAAATATATATAATAATTTAAAAATATAATTTTGGCATAACGAATTTATCATAAAATCATACGAAATATAATTTTTAAATCATAAATAATTATTTAAAAATAAAGATAAAAAAATCATTTTATGACATCATAATATAGCTGTCATAAACAATTCACGTGATAGGACAGTACAATCATGTGACGCGCTATTTATCATGGTTACAAACTGCCCAGTGAAGTGTACGATGTAATAAAAGAATATATTTTAAAAATATATTGCATTTAATATATGTCAGATCAGGATTAATCAACATGTCCCTATCTGTGCCCATTAATCAATGCTATGAATGACTCACCGTCAAGTTGGTTGGCTTGTTGAACATAGTAATTAAATTTCCCATCAAATTACATTATATAATATTTCTTAGAAAACAAATATTTTTTCACTTTAATTATATATTTTTTTGTGAAAAACATAGATTTTTTTTATAATTAAATAATATATTAAATTGTTGATTTTAAAAATATAAAATTATATTAATATTAGGGCTTTTATACTATAGGAACAGTTCGTGCTTGAAATGCATTAAGTTCGTATAAGAGATTTTGTTCGAATATTTTTTCATATTCATTTATAATTTGAATGAACATATACATTTTCGTTAACAAATATTAACGTTCGTGAACAAAATATTTGAATTAAAAAAACTCAAATGTATAATACTTCATATTATCTCTCCATATTCTATTTATAGAATTATAGATATTTTGATATTTTTCAATTATTTTCCATTAAATATGAAATAATATCCTTTTAATTTCAATTATTAATCTAAAATAAAATTTTAGCATATTAAATTCTAAAAAATTAAATAGATCGTTGTAACAAGTTATTTGAATGAACATGAACATTCATATAAATATTTTAACAATGTTTGAATATGAATTCTCGTTCTAATAAAATACAAACGAACATTAACATGTTCGAATAAAAATATGAAAGGATATGAACATTGAAAGTTCAGTTCGTTTGAATCGAATAATAACCTAATTAAAATTTATATATATATTATTATATTTATTTTAATATTCGGTTATAAATGGGCATAAATGAAGGCCCATTTATTTTATTTCACCTCACAATAATTGTTAACAAACTAATTCTAATTATCCATTAACAATAATAAAGTTAACAAAACTAATTCTAATTATAAAACCAATGATATTTAAAGTATG
>RWGZ01000164.1:0-15320 GCA_009725065.1 Utricularia reniformis
TTCTATAAGTTTTGGTACAAAGCTCACGACTACTTTCCGGGACTAAATGAACAAAATGCACTCAACAAAATCAAATTCAACCCTTTCATAGACAATATCGGGTTGAAGATACGGTTTCTAGATACTACATATTTTAGCGGGTTTTGTGAATCCGGTAAAGATCTCGATATAGTTGTGACAATGCATGCGAATTGTTGTGTTGGTATGACAAATAAGATTCACGATATCAAAATGGTAATTGATGATTGGAAGAAGTATGTAAACAAGAGTGCTAATTCATGGACCATGGCGAGGAAGTGTAGTTGAATTTATGAGCAAATAAAGAGTCATGAATTTACGACACTCGGACATGGACACGGGAATGAACTCGGTGTATTTTTGTAATAATGAAATAAAAACGATTATGCATCTTGTAGGGTGTGAGGTGTGAGATCGGGGCGAGAGGACAATAAAACAATATTAATAATTATTGAGGATAATAAAACAATATTAATAATTATTGTTGCTCCAAATTCAATTTTCGATAATTTTATCGAGATTTTTAAAATCGGGAACCAAACTCGAAAAAACTTTGAAAACTCCCCACCTTAGACCAATCGCATATTCGGGTTGCATGGATGAAAACTTACTAATGGGCAAACTTCTCAAAAGAAAAGTTCTACATTTCCGTAGATTATGTGAAAATGGTTTGGATTTGGATTGAGCTTTCAAAGAACATATCCGAATTAGAATATGATTTCGCTTTTACAGTAATCTATAGTTAAACATTGGTAATTAAAATTGAAGTGTTTCCTCAATGATATCGAAAATAATTGCAGGATGTAGATGTAATGTGGTTTCGGGATCCCCTTCCGAGATTCTTCTCGGATGTTAGATGCAAAACTCTCTAAATATTTAGAGTCGAAACTCTAAATATCATATACTCTATGTTAGATCGAACAAAAAGACCAATTTTAGTACAAAGGATTGATCAAATTCAATCCTTTCATTCCAACATTTCGACATTCAGAAATTAAAAAACATATTTATACTAAATCGGGCAGTATGCCGATTTTACCTTATATTGAAATAATCGAGCTAAAAAAATAAGATGGGAGTCCAAGCCAATCAGCACGATGAATATCGTACAACCATACACATTATTCATGAGGTTTTCGATACACAATCGACGATGCAAGCTTAAAATAGGAGCAAACTAATGAAAATATATCGACAAGTAGTTCAACAATAAACGAAGATTCGATCCAAAGAAACATACATTTTAGTCGTATGAGCCACAAGATATCTCACCAGAAGATGAACTTTCTTTTCGGAATTCTTCGTACGCCCATTCAAGACCAGTGCAATAGTGGAGTGGTGGATTGAACCGCGTATCATTGATATCATTCGGCATAAACGCACCGTTTTTTATAAAAGAATGTAATTGCTTTCCTTTTCCTCTCTTTAGCAGCATTATGAAGGGGAGTCCCTTAATAACAAAAGAGAACCAATGTCAATAAACAAATCGAATGAAGCAAATATATGTTTCGTGATTCACTAACATCCACAAGCACCCTTTGTCCATTCGTCAATATCCGCTCCACGCTCGAGCAATTCATCCATGATTCTAACGTGGCCTCCCTTGGCAGCAAGGTGAAGAGGCGTCACACCATGCGATTTTGGTCCGTAAAGCATCTACATTAACGTCCATTCCTTGATCAAGAAGCCGTTTAACCTGATTAGTTATCAACAAGTCTGATCAAACCATATATTCAACATCCAAAATACAACATTTTTTAAAAAAATATAGTTCAAAATATGTACGCATCATGATAATAAAATCAATGTTCTAATTAAAACCTACTCTAATTCACATATTTCAATCAAAATTGTAGAACAATCTCTAATAGTAATGATTCTTAATACACAAAGATACATGGAAAGCGTATCTAAGGTAATAATCTTGCCATAGGATAATCATTTCATACTTTCTATTCATTCACATACAAGTTCAACAAGAAACTACAAATGCCATTATATGTACAGTGATGCACATTAAAATTCACTAGGAATCATGAAACCATATTGGGTTCAGCCCTTATGATCGTGAATGTGAAGCAGGATCCAGCCACGATCATCTCTATCCCTTCCAGACCTACGTAGCTTCAGGATTTTCCTTAAGGATTCCAGCTTATTGGGTCAGCATATAACCAAGTTTTGTATACAAATTCTTATTTGTATATTATTTTTATTTGGACATTATTTATTATCGTTCGTATTTTATTCAAATAATAAATTCATGTTCGAACAATGTTCAAATACTTATGTGAATATTTATGTTCATTTGAATAACTTTTTCGAACCAGCCAAATTTGTTTGAATTTCATATTGAAAATTGATAAATTAAAAATAAACCAAATGCACGAGTCTTAAGGGGACGGAGCAATCATTATGACAATAGGCGAAAATCATTGGAGATGTTACCAACTTTATGACCCTCGAAGACGATTAGATGCTATATTTACGGGAGCAAGCAAAGAAAACAAAAAGGAAAAAGGATCTTCCTTTCAAACGTTTGTTGACTCTGCTTAAAACCTTTTGTAACTCAGCTCATTATAATGCATCCGTCCATAACCTCTTCTATCCGCACCGTGATTTTTTTCCCTTTTTTTGCGATTTTCCCTATAAAATATTGTTAGTCTCGTCTCATATTCCGGTCAATTTGTCTCCATAAGCAACAAAAATCTAAACTCGTCTTAATTACTCTAAACGAAGTGATTGTTAATACCCTTGAAAAAGACCAAAATAAATTATTTTATTTTATTTAATATAAATAATATAATTTATTTGTTATAGATCATTAATATTTGTTTATGAAAATGATCATGTTTCATTTAAATTATTAACGCACATTAAGAAATGTTTGGCCAATGTAATCATATTTCGAGCACGAATAGTCTTACATGGAATCTATATATAAGAAATATAAATGTCAACACGTCAATTTTTTATTAGACCTTCTAAAGTTATATATATCCACAAACTTCATGTCCCGACACATGCACGAACGTATATCATATCTACCACATATCTATATCGTAACCATTACATTAAGTCGATATTTCATAGTAGAAAAATATGTACTAATATTTATATTGTCAAGTTGATTTTATCATATAGAAATTTATATAGCATTTCATCACACTTACTTCTATTTTGTTTTTTTCTGTATTTTCAACAACAAAATGTCAAACTTTGTTATATGTTTATTTAAATAGAGAAACTCATTTTCTATATCAACTCATTTGACCAATTTGGGGGTAGTAATATAGACATCTTAAACAAACCCAATAGATAAATTGAGCTATCCTACATCAGTTATAGACCAAGTGATACTGAACTTATATAGAAGATTCATGAAAAATTAGTACTACAAATTTTCCAAGCAACAGTAATTTGAATTCAATGAGAACCGTGGATTGTGTTGTTTAAATATCACTATGTATTAAATAAAATTAATAATCGAGCATTGTAATCCACGTCTAATTTAAAAATGTTAATTATTCTCATATTTCTCTTCTATAAATAGACTTAGAGTTTCCTTTTTTATTATATACAAAAATGGCTTCTAGTTCGAATCTCCTTACGTCTTTTTTCTTATTTGTGTTGCTTATGATTGCGTCAAATCTCAATGAAGCTGCAAGACATCTTTCTCAAAATTCAGGTGGAGGTAAGTGCCATTTATTTGTTAAATTTGAAATAATTTCATATTGATCTGTAATAATTAAATTAACACAATCATTATCTTAATATTCTACAGACAACTCAGTATTTGCCCAATGTGAAGCTATGTCAATGAATGGTAATTATTTATTTTACTGCATAAATTTGTAAGATCGTTTGATATTACCTTTATTTTTGTGTTTAATATTTTATAATGCAAAATAGAAGAAAATGAACTCAATTAGAATGAAATATTTTTCATTTCATTAATTCAAGTGATAATTTCACTGAATTTTTTAGTATTCAGGCTAGAGATTTTGGATTTTATTTGAGTTTGGTTCAATAATATATAATTCTATATGGGTTTTGATTAAAAAGTTTTTACCCAAAATAATTCATTTGATCCAAAATAAAATATATTGTTGTTGTGGTTAAAAAACCAGGGGTATCAACAGTCGTTTGGTTCGTTGCAAGACAAACTAGGTTTTAATTTGTTTAATGTGGGGGAAACGATGATGAATAAACATGAAAATGACACAACAATTTTATAGTGGAAAACCTCTAGGAATTGAGAAAAAACCACTTGACTAAGAGCTAGAAATATCTTTAGTCGATTCATTAATCAAATCGTTCGTTACAAAGAGAGATGATTAAAGATGGTGTGGTAAGGATAGTACTCTAGAGGAAACATCGAAAGCCGGTCACTTTTCTTCTCTTCCTAAGTGTTCCTTTTATATGCCTCCTAGCTGTGTGAACGCGAGGATATCGTTTTGTGCTTGTCTCACGTGGCCAAGTCAGCCTATAGCGGACGCGGCCGAGCGTGACTCTATTTGGCTGCGCGATGTCAGGCCTTTCGGCGCCGCTAACCGATTGTCTCCCAACCAAAAAAGGTTCATACGGTTCTGGTAGGCACGACTCTAACAAGGTTGTCATAGGTTGTTTTCACATGCTGGAAAACATGGATGGGTCCGAAGCGCACTCTGCGCGGTCTGGACCGAAACATGGAAGACATGGTTGAGTCCGAAACGCAAATCATGTGGCTGTAACCGTCTGGACCGATCCCACAGATCGGTCCCCGATAAGGTGAACCATACACAACACCGGTCTTCGGTCCCCGATCACTGGGTATGGGCTTTTGAACCAAGTAGGCTTTCAGGTCCATGTATCATTGTCGAGTCGTACATTTATGGGAAGTTGGATCCGGGGCCTCCAAGTTCGGCTTCTGTCACTTAGGCCGGCCTAACCTGGTTCGGGGTATCGGGATCTGAAGGTCTCATCAATTGTATTGTATTTTAAATTTTTTAAATTATAATTAATAATTATTTTTCTCAATGATATGTAAAATAATTGTGAACACCAATAAATTATGAATCCAAATGAAAAAATTATGATAGTGGCATTTAATCTTTAAAATAGTGTAAAGACGATTTCTAAAATTTAGAAATTATATTAAAACCCTCTAAGTTTTAAAATCATTCAACAATAACCCTGAAGTAAATAATAATAGTTTTTTGTCATTCTTTGAGTAAGTTTTGACAATTATGTGTTATTTTTAAAATTTTCAAAGTTTAGATAGATCATTACATATTTTTTAGGTTAAGATTTCAAATACAAACTATAAATACATTTAAAGAATTAATGAGTGTTATGATAAAATATAAATTTGTTGGAATTTTGAGGGTATGATGCTCACAACTTTAACAAACTTTGGGGTCAACATTACGCATTACATCAACTTCTATGGTTTTCAATGCTATTTACAAACTTTGAGACATAATCTTTACACTATTTTAAAGTACGGGATCACTAACAAACACCACTCGAATCTAAATATATAAATATAATAGTTGAAGAGAATAAACTATGAGATCAAATACACTAACCGGTGTGATACAAGTATTGATTATTGTATATTAATATTTCATATATTTATAATTATATATTATTATTATTATTATTATTAAGCCCCTTAGATCTCATTTATTTCGGAAAATATACTTTTAGATATGTAATTTCATAAAAGTGACCTAAATCCTTATAGATATAACTTATACACTAGAAAAAATAAAAGAAAATACCATAACATGATAAATTTCATAGTCCATTAATATTAAATAATAAACTTTAATATATGTTTATAGAATACATACATGTGTATCATTTTACTAATAATCACTCAATGCCCTTAATTAAGGTATGGTGGTAGAGTATTGTGGAGTTTTTTACGTCTCATAACAGTGTCAGAATGGATGTAATGTTAGAATATCATTACTTTTAAAATTAATTAATTATTAACACTGACAATTTCAAAACTTGCAAATATAACAGTGATGACATGGAGATGATGTCATTTTTATTTTTTGATTTTTGACATGAAAAAGATGAGAGAGAAAAGTCACAATCCTCATTTTCTGATTGTAAACCATATTTTAGAATTTTTTTACGCTGTCAAGACTGTCAGCTCTCATCTAATTTATAAATCATACCACTTTTTGATACTTTTTCAAAATGACACTGATATAATTTATTATAGTGCTTGTGCAGTTGATTTGTCAGCTTTATTTTATTTAAAAATAATAAAAAACTATGACAATGGGAAAAAAGGCAGTTGCGTTGTGGGAGTGGGAGTTGGGAGAGCTGAGAAGGGAACTTCGGTGTGTTGTTAAAAAATAGCATTAATTTTCGATTGATTTTTTTTTGTCATGAATTAATTTTGTTTTAGAAACATATCATTGATTTGCAGTCTGCGGCCAGATTTTTCGTAGCTCGGTTTCTATAATTATAGAAACCGAGCTACCATTTTTTTATTTTTAATTGTTGTTTTTAATGTCTTTTCGATATAAAAAAATAGTAGCTCGGTTTCTATAATTATAGAAACCGAGCTACGAAAAAACCTGGCCGTGGCAGACTGCAAATCAGTGCTATGTTTCTAAAACAAAATTAATTCATAACAAAAACAAAATCAATCGAAAATTAATGTTATTTTTTACGTTTTAATAAGTTAAAATGCTATCTAAAAAACTCACCCGTAAAATCACTTCCATCGAATTAAATACAAAATTGTTTTAATACAATTCTAAAAGAGCTGTCAGAATGGTACTGTAGAATTTCCATAAAAAAACTACAATTCACTGTTTGTGAACAGTGAATTGGTGCTATAAAACGAATTTTGAAATGACAGACTGTTATATTCAAAACAATCAAAAAAGGACAGTGAATCTGTGTATAAATGTAATTTGACACGGGCACTGTGGAAACTCGCCCGAGTATTGTGCTACTCTAGGTGCCATAGCCGCAGGTACTTTATTAAACTAACAAATCTAATTCTATCACATGAAAACTTAACTTGAGATTTGAATGTTTTGATTTGGTTGCTCATTTTTGCAGGTATCGAAGCTGCCCGAAATTTTTCCATTACGCCGTCAAAGGCGTAAGGTTCGCTTACAGACTCATTCATGTTGAATTGAGATTGTGAAATAAGAAAGAACTCCAAGAATCATATGTACTTGTTATATCCTTAGATAGAGTCTTGTTTTCATTTGGTTAATCTTTTTAACTTTAAATTATATATTCTCATTAATGACAAAATATAATTTGAAGTTGAAATAATAATAGAACACAATAATAATTATTACAATTACAATTTTAATTCACTTGATGAGTTTATTTTTTGCTCAATGATCTTAATCATAATATTGTGATTAGAAGGTTTGAAATACTAAGTCCAACTCCTAAAACCTTTGTAACACGCAATTTTCTAACGTAGATGTGGCCATTTGGACAACTGTCATTTAAAATCTTGGCATTAAATTTGTGCAATCGATCAAAAGGTGAATGGATCATAGTTATTCTAATGTTGATACTTCAAGTAAATACCTTGCTTCAGAATATGTTCTTTTGTCCGGAGAAGGTGAACCAGAAACATATCAGGAGGCATTGGAATTAAAGGATAGTGAAAAATGGATCTAAGCTATGAAAGAAGAGCTTGAATCACTTAGAAAGAATCATACTTAAGACATTGTGGAACATCCTGAAAATAAGAAAGTTCTAAGAAACAAATGGATATTTAAGTTAAAGCTGGAGGTTGATGGCAGTTTGAGTTACAAAGCTCGATTGGTAGTCAAGGGCTTTGGACAGAAAAAAGAATTGATTTCGATGAAGTTTTCAGCCCTGTGGTTAGGATGGTCTCTATTAGAGTTGCTCTAGCCTTGGCAGCTCATTATGACTTGAAAGTGGAACAACTAGACATTAAAACTGTATTCCTACATAATGATGTTGAAGAAGAGTTGTACATGGAGCAACCTGGAGGTTTTGTGGAAAAGGGAAAAGCGAACATGGTTTGCAGGTTACGAATGAGCTTGTATGGATTGAAGCAAGCTCCTCGTCGATGGTATATGAAATTTGATATTTCATGAAGGTAAACCAGTTTGAAAGATCCAAAGAAAACCATTGTGTTTATATGAAATTCTTTGGGGAAAGGAAATTTGTGTTGTTGTTAATATATGTTGATGACATGTTGCTTATTAGACCAGATATGAAGCTCGTAAAGGACCTTAAAATAAGATTGTCTCATGCCTTCGAAATGAAAGATTTGGGACCTACAAACAGAATTTTAGGAATGAGTGTGACAAGAAATAGAGCCGCAAAAGAGATCTTTGTGCATCAAGAAAGATACATTGATCAGCTTTTGATTAAGTTCAATATGAAGGAAGCTAAGGTGGTCTCAACTCTGGTGGGAACTCATATTAAACTGTGTAAGAACTCATGTGCAGAGAAAACAACAGAAAGGAAAGAAATGGACTCAATCCTTGATTCCTCATTGGTTTGACGTCTTATGTATTTAATGGTTTGTTCTAGATCTGATATTGCTTTTGTTATTGGAGTATTGAGCAGGTTTCTCTCGAATCCAAGAAGAGATCACTGGCAGGCAGCGAAGTGGCTGCTCATATACTTAAAAGGAACAAAAACAGCAGGCCTGAAATTCAGGAAAGGTGAGGCACTTAAGTTGGAATGTTATTATGCAGATGATCTCGACTCAAGAAAGTCCACATCAGGATTCATATGTGTACTTGGAGGAGCCTCTGTTTCATGGGGTGCCAAACTTCAGAAATATATTTCCACCACCGAGGCAGAATACATGGCCATATGTGAAGTTGGAAAGGATGTGATTTGGTTGAATATATTTCTATCAAGCCTTAGAATAATTGGTCTAGAACCAGTGGTGTATTGTGATAATCAAAGAGCATGGGAGCTGACAAAGAATCCATCATTCCATGGGTCAACACATATTTTGATCATCCCAATCGTTACCTATTTTCAATAGGTTCAGCCTACGGGTCCACACATATTGACGGGTTGTGTCATGCCCTTTTTAATTCAATATATCATATTAACTTAATTTTACTACACTTAATTTACTTAAGTAAATGACATGATGTCGTGCTCTAAAAAATGGAATACATGGCTTTACATGAAACTATAATACATATCATTCTTTAAAACACAACGGAAACTAATTTACATAGTCATATTATGATATCTTAAGGATACACACAACATAAAACACACTTAAGTTTTATTTACAAAACTTCATACATCTACCGACTTAGTATCTTGACTTGAACTTGGCAGCCGAATATCCTACTGCCCGTCTTCGCTACCTGTAAACTAGTTCATTAAGAGAGCATGAGAGTAATGAGAGATAAGCAAGAATAATATCAATGCGTTAAAAATCATATAAACATGTAATTCATGACATTCAACATAATAATAAACAAATAATCTTGCATACTGTTGTTCTTATTTCTGTGTATGTGGTTGCCAGATACAGTCATGACCCTGCCTTTATCCTTGGTTTACGCATCACCAAGAATTAAATATCATGATACATGAGTCCCCTAATCTCATAAATGGACAGAAAGTGCAATCAATTCATCGACACTTCCGAGGGTTGGCTTCACCTTATGCTTACTCTGTATGTGGCCACATCGTGATAAATCTTTTCCTGTAGCTAGCTCATATCTTGACTAAACAATGTTCTTAATAACATGTTGTCAGAGTTGTGCGTCCACAAACTCTCGAATTTTCAAGTATAACACATAAACACATACATGACATGACATGACATGAAAAACAGTTTTGAAACTTTAACAAAAGTCTGTCGATGCTGTAAACATTTGCCTTTTTGAAAGCTCAATTGACATCCAAAAATCACATAAAAATACTCATTTGAAATTCATTTCAATGTTCTATAAATTCATAAGCATAATAAATTTCATCAGAGCTCTCGAAACATACGAAATCAGACAATGAACTTGACCGTCTTGCTTGCACGAAAAACTGTACTGTTCTTGAAAATCATAACATAACATTCCGGTCTGATTTCATTTTATAACAACGTAAATTTTCCTTGATAATAGATACACAGAGGTTTCAGTACATGTAAACATCATCGTAATATGACATTCATAGCAATAATAGCAAAATTCACAACATACAGCAGTAACATGAATGCATATGATGACTAATCTACATGTGTCTCTCAATTATTCCTCTTACCTTTCGTTATTCCCTTATTCCCTTTTCTAATACCTCTATTTGTGTCTTATACATGTAGTAAAGCAGCCTTTTAGCATTATGAATAACTATTAAATGACTTAAACTCACTTTCTTCCACTTACTCCCAAAATTGCAGCTTATTTTTTGCTGTTGATTTCCTTGCGTTTCTTAGGTTGTTTCTTCCTATTTCTTTCATGAAATAAAACTTAACATACGTAACTTATCCTTATACAATGCCTCCAATCACATGAAGCCAACACTAAACTATGAATATAAAGTATAGTTACTTTTTATTTCTTAGAAAATTGATTCTCAACACTCATTTCTTATCTTAATTAATATCTAATAACTTAAATCATGTATTAAGATATCATATAAAACTCGAAGTCTTACAAGTTGGGCCAACCCGGTTGGTTGGATTGACACATGACCACCTCTACTTGCAACCCATATAAAACCTGAATTCTTCAAAATCTAGGAGTTTTGATAATGGCTAATATTTTACATTTTATTATGTAATATTACTATAATTCATAAGGTTTTTTAGAAAAACAATTATTGTAGAATTTTTTGTTACTTATTAATAATTTATTCTAATGACTAAAACTACAAACATTTATGAGGTATTTTATTTGTATTGTTTTGATAAGAAAAATGCATATTAAAAAATATAAAATTCTTGAAAGACTAAAAACAAAATTTATCATAAAGGATTAATTAAATTAAAAATATTAGAAATATGAAAACACTGCAAATATTAAATGTAATTTCGTTTATGAAAGCCAAATATTGACAAACACTAAGTTGGTACTTGATTTGTGAATATAGAAAACTTGAAATACTAAAATTGAAAGAGTGATGTTTGTAGTAGTCACCGAACTTTAAAATAATGTAAATGTGGTGCAACCAAATATTATAAATTGTATACAAACCCACTGAAATTGATATAATTATGTTGTTGACCACCAACTTTTGAAATTATAAACACTAAGATCTAAAAGTTTAAGAATTATGTAGTTTGTCCCCAAAGTACTAATTGTGGATATTTGACCCTAATACTCGTTAATGTTTTAAATACATTTGTATTTGATCTCTTAACCTTAAGAATATATAATGATTATGTTTCCAAACATTGAAAAAATTAAAATAAAATGTAAATTGTCAAAATCACTCACACAAAAAAGATGAAAAATCACTAATATTCACGTGAGTGTCATTCCTAAAAGGTTTTGAAACTTTATGTGCGAAAATCAAAATTTCTAAATTTTGGGAACGTTTTATTCTCAAAACTGAAATTTATTGTATTATTATGTAGGTTAAATTAATGATATATAAAATACATTTAAATCTCATTCACAACACAACAAGGATCAGTGTGCGATTATTTATAAAAAGTGGATGATGTTTAAAATATGAATATGAAAAATGATAAATTAAAATATTATTATGTATTAAATAAAATTAATAATGGAGCATTGTAATCCACGTCTAATTTAAAAATGTTAATTATGCTCATATTTCTCCTCTATAATAGACTCATAGTTTCCTTTTCTATTATATACAAAAATGGCTTCTAGGTGGAATCTCCTCCTTATTGTTTGTTCTTGTTCAATTATTTAAATAATAATAGAACACAATAATTATAATTACAATTTTAATTCACTTGATGAGTTTATTTTTTGCTCAATGATCTTATCACAATATTGTCATTACAAGGTTGGAAATACGAAGTCCAACTCTCAGAACCTTAGTAACACATAATTATATGACGTAGATGTGGCCATTAGGAAAACGGTCATTTAAAATCTTGGCATTAAATTTGCGCAATCGATCAAAAGGTGAATGGATCATAGTTCGAGCTAATTTTCAAAATTCATGTAGAGATAGCCAAAATGTGAAACATAAAATATAAATGCCAATGCTCTATATTTATTAATTTAGCATATGCATCCACATGGGGTAACTAAATTATTGGATAGACTGATAAATAAAACGAAATTTAACCTTATAAATAATTATGGTACCTTTATTATTTACCATATAGAAATGGGTTTACTAATCAAGAAAGGCAGCTCCAACTCCGACGATAAATGTGGCCGCGATGGTGATCGGAGAATTCTATGCAATCATGGAGGCATTACTTTTAGATCGATGTTTCTTATTGTGATAATAACTATCTGTATATTAATTATCAGTGAATCTATATATGATTCTTACGTGAAATCTCATTCATTTTCCTCTCTATCTTCTTGGGATGCCTCTTTGGAGGTAATATTACTATTTAATATAATGTTTTTTTGTTCTTAGAAGAATCTCGTTTACAAACTTTACAAGTTGTGGTTCTATATTTGATTTTTTAAATGTATTTTTCAATGTTGTTTAGACACAGAAAAATTTGGAGTTAAAGAAGGTATTACAAAAGGCAGCAATGGAGAATAGTAACACGGTGATAATAACGAATATTAACGAAGCGTGGACAGACCCAAATTCTATTTTTGATCTATTTTTGGAAAGTTTTCGAATCGGGATTCAAACTCGATATCTTTTAGATCACTTGGTGGTCGTTGCTATGGATCCGATTTCATATTCGCGTTGCATTGATGCACACCTCAATTGTTACGCATTGACTACCCCCAATGTTAACTTCTCGGGTGAAAAGGTGTTCATGTCAGAAGATTTCTTGAAGATGATGTGGAGACGAACTGAATTTCTTGGCGACGTATTGGAAATGGGATATGATTTCATCTTTACGGTAATCTACCGGTTTCGCATTGTTCTTTTATTTATTTAGACACAATGATTTATTCAGAACTTGGTTATGTATGAGTAGTAGATGTGTACACTACAAGTCCTTTTTTTCTTGGATTATCTTAAGTCTTTGATGAATAGAAACTTACAAAATAAAGGGTAGAAGAAAAGATCTAATTAGTTCATGGTATTATAAGATTAGTAAGTTTCATTGTCAATCAGCATTAAATAACAATTCTTAATATGTAAATTTATATGGATCATTAATAGATATAAGATAATGTAACCCTAAAATGTTTATGTCAATCAGGGATCTCGCTGATAAACCCTGAAATATTCAAACTTATTGAAATAATTGCAGGATGCAGATGTGATGTGGTTGCGGAATCCGTTCCCTAAATTCTATCCCGATGATGAATTCCAGATCGCATGTGATCGATACCGGTACGACTCGACAGATCGGAGAAACCCTCCGAATAGTGGGTTTATCTATGTTAGGTCGAGCAATAAAACTATTCAATTCTATAAATTTTGGTACAAAGCTCACAACTACTTTCCGGGACTTAATGAACAAAATGCACTCAACGAGATTAAATTCAACCCTTTCGTAGACAATATCGGGTTGAAGATGAGGTTTCTAAATACCGCATATTTTGGTGGGTTTTGTGAATCTGGTAAAGATCTTGATATGGTTGTGACGATGCATGCAAACTGTTGTGTCGGTATGACGAACAAGATTCATGATATCAAAATGGTTATTGATGATTGGAAGAAGTATATCAACAAGAGTGCTAATTCATGGAACATGGCGAGGAAGTGTAGTTGAATTTATAAACAAATAAAAAGTCGTGTATTTTTAATAAAAATATTTGTTTAAAGTATAATTGTCTCACATTACATTTTGTAATGTGACGAAATTTAGAACGCTTTATAAT
This sequence comes from Utricularia reniformis, assembly GCA_009725065.1. Lineage (NCBI taxonomy): Eukaryota > Viridiplantae > Streptophyta > Magnoliopsida > Lamiales > Lentibulariaceae > Utricularia > Utricularia reniformis. The sequence continues at coordinate 13,944 of RWGZ01000164.1, forward strand.
TGTCACCTCCCCTATGTTTGTGAAACTATAATTCATTCAACTAATGATATGCATTATATAAATTGAGCTAACGACACTTGGACATGTATGGGAGAGACCATGTATTTTTATTAAAGAGTACTGATTTTGAAATGAAAACGATTAATAACCCATGTTCATCTTGTAAAATTTTGACATTGATTAAAATAAATAATTATATTTTTAAAATATTAACACACCCTAGGAACACCACACCATGTGCACTATGTCGACGAATCCAAGTGAATCGTACAACACCCAATTAAGAACAATATAATTATTGTGGGTCAAATAGTTATTCATTAAAAAAATACAAATATATTTTTAAAATATTTCTAAAAAATAAAATGGGAGTACAAGCTAATAAGCACGATGAATGTCGTAAAAGCGGTTCTCGGGTTTCATACGTATAACTTCTTGTTTTTCTTATTACGGCAACCGAATACCAACGGTTAACCTCACTAAAATCATAAATATTAAATAGTAGATTTTTACTCTCAAGAAACTTTCTTTTATATACATGATACATATATTTTAATCACATAAGGATTGTTTGAGATTTTGTATATTATTTTATAATTTAGTAGAAGTTGAATAAATATATTAAAATAGTTAATTATTAATATGAAACTATTAAAATATTGAAATTAAAAAAACATAATCTGCTCATCTTTATCAATCACTCACATGTGATTTTCTACTATTTTTCAATTTGATAATATAAAATTATTTTTTATTTGAATTTATGAATAAACTCGAACTCATTATCCATTCGTGGGTCTAGATCCGTTAAGGTTTGCATCCATCGGGTCTATGTTTGATATAATTGGTTAAATAAAAAATTGAGTATGATAAATTATTATATTGATTTAATAAAATTATTTAAATTACATATATTCGCTATCATATGATTTATTTATTTAAAGAAATACATTAGTAAACGAGAAACTGTCAAAATTGAGTGAAATATTGAATGAAAATACAAATCGGGCACGGACGAAACGGGATGGGCCGGTGGAGTCGGTCGCACGAGCGTTCTGTCGTGTTCGCACGTGCCGTTCTTTTCTTTTTTCTTACAGCATCTTCTCTCCATTTCTCTTGTAAAATCCCTTCACTTGTGTTGAAAAACCTCTTTCACTGTAATCCGTCACTCTCCCGTTTCTACTGCTGAGACAACGTTGAATGCGTATGCATGATGCTAGAGAGAGAAATACGCCCAGGGGACCTCAATATTTTGTTGCCATTACGCTGCTTTACAGCTCAACTCTCAATTTCTTTGTCTATCTGTCTTATCCCTATTTGTTGAGCTCAAATTTGTTTGGATCGAATCTAAGCCACCGCCGCACTCTGGTGAGTTTT
>RWGZ01000166.1:0-86963 GCA_009725065.1 Utricularia reniformis
GGTATGCTGGATTTATCAATTTTTTAGGTTTTGAATGAACTGGAGATAATATTAGTCATGATCGAAGTTGTGTTTGAGCAGTGTTCTTATTTCCATCAATTTAAATTAGTACTGTTTATGTGGATATTTTCCCATGTTTTTTATGGCTAGTGCTATTTAAACATCTTACAGAGAGGCGACAGGCAGAAGCTGCTCGCATTAGGGAGAAGTACCCTGATAGAATTCCGGTACTTGAGAATTTGTTTGATTTATGTCACTAAATGTGATGATATTTCAGACAATACAATACAATACAATACAGGTTATTGTGGAAAAGGCTGAGAGAGGTGACATACCCGACATCGATAAGAAAAAGTATGTACCTTGTGTTGTTTCTTTGGATTTCTATTGAATTTAGCATTAGAGAAGTGAAATTGATTAAATTTATAAGGATGTTTGGTGTAGAATTCAGGAGGTTGAGAGAGTATACGTGTAGCCTAGTTCATAAGATTAGACAACCCAATTACTTATGATACCACTCTCCTATAAACTATAATATTTCTATTTTTACAATCGTAAGACAATATTCTCAACATATAGTACTATCACATAATGATTTGATTAAGTCTTTAAAATGAGTGGTTTTTTTCCCTTAATCTCATTCGTTCACGCTCTTCGATTGTAATTTTTGTTGAAATATGAGAGCAATTGTCCCACATCGGAATTCAGATGTGGATTGGATTGGTTTATAACAGAGAATGTAGACCATAGTAAATGACTTTTTCAAGTTTTTTACGGTATGATCTCATCCCTTTTATACGTTATATCCAGCACACTCCCTACATGAAATTGATCCGACTCTAGAAATTTAACAATTTCAGCATGACTTTATAATTTCAACAATTTCGACACAAGTTGTGGAAGCACACATTATAAAAATTGTTTTAGGATTTAATTCAGTTGTATTATCATCTGCCATCCCATATATCTCACACTAATGATGTATAGGTATCTGGTTCCTGCTGATCTAACCGTTGGACAATTCGTCTACGTTGTCCGGAAACGTATTAAGCTTAGCGCTGAGAAGGCTATATTCATCTTCGTGAACAATGTCCTCCCCCCGACTGGTTACGAACAATCAATCCTTATCCTTGCATTATTTTTTCCGATTATGCTAAATAATTTCATGTTATTGGTGAATGCAGCTGCAATGATGTCTGCAATTTATGAGGAGAACAAAGATGAAGATGGATTCTTGTACATGACTTACAGTGGAGAAAACACTTTTGGATCACTCTGAAATGGTACTATCTATTTATCTTCATCAAATCTGTAAATTCTTTCGTTTGAGAGCACATAAGGGATTATTGAAATGGAGAAAGCACAAAATTCCTCCTTTTACTTAGTTCATTCAAAGAGCATCAATAATCACATTACATCACAAACAAGCATATGGATAATGAGAGAGTTAGAGATCTCCTTCTTGGACTCGGACGAACACAAATGTACACAAATCCATTTTCTAAATAAACTTCTCTAGAGTTGAAGAGCCAAATCGGGTTGCTGGGAATCGACTAAGATGCTTGAAGAAGGTCCTCCCGGTGAACCGGAGGATTGAAAACCAATGTTGAGATCAGGAGGAAGGGATTCATGCATTTTTGGACTAAGACCACGAAATGTAGGCTGAAGTTGGAACCTTGATAAATCAGAAGCACTAACCTGTGGATAAACCATTGCTTGATTCTGAGACAATACTCCATTTCCAACTCGAATAGATATTTGTCCTTGCGGGACGAAGCCATGGAGTATCGCATTACCACTATCTGACTGAACCATCATTCCCCGGTGCTGCATAGCTTGCGGTTGTATATCTCGGGGTGAATGGTAAGGCGAACCACTGGATATTTGGTTCTTCAGGGTATGTCTGTTTTCAAATGGAGGTCTAAATCCTCCAGCTCCGACAGACATCCATGCACGAGCAGCAGCGGTTGCAGCAGCAACTGTGGGACCATTTCCACTGGATATCGGAGCGGAAGGTAGAATCTGTGGACGAGAGTCAATTGATTGATGTTTTTGACTCTTTTCAGCAAGCATTATTCTTGTGACATTGGCTGGATGATCATTCATAATATGCCCTTGTTCCTGCTGATAATAACCTGCTGCTGCTTTGTTCATACTTATTGATGAGCTCGTAATATTGTCACCTTCAAGTCTACCAGAAACTCTCCGATTAGACAATGATCCACTTGCAACTCCATTATCAGGCTGCTTAAAAGTTTCAGCTATCGAAAATTTACCATTCCTCGAAGAAAATTCAACCGATTTCGCAGCTTCCATTTCGAGAATTCCTTGAGCTGCACTTGTACTTAATGGTAGTGACACTTTCTGATGAATCTGGTTCATACCTTTCTGTTCAGAGTCCATACAAGTTCTGAGTCCAGAAACTTGATGACGGATATTTGGGTTGATCCTAGAAGATAAAAAGAATGAAGAACTCATATCTGATGCATTCACCCTTGGTGACTGATCATTTGAAGCAAAACAGGGATTGCTACAAGATGTGATACCCGAACGATCAAGAAACGGTAAAGATGCACAACCAGAGTTTTCCTTTGAGTAAACGAAAACCGGAGCATTCTCGTACTTTTTTGTCTCAGCAGCAGGCTTTGTTTTGGTAAAAAAAGGTGGCTCCTTTACTTTGCAGTTTTCAATAATCAATACAGGAGTTGGAAGAGGCTCATACTCTCCAACCCATCCCTGTCCGTAAGTGAACCCTTGAGGAAGTGCTTGTTCAATCTTCTTGGAAGTAATTTGCCATATTATTGATCCAAGACTTGCTGCAAAACGAGCTAAGCTTCTTGCGTATGAATGATCCGAATATAGTCCTACCTGATTACGGAGAATGTAAATAATGATCACATTATAAAAGCGAATAACAAGTAATAGAAGTCATAAAGGAAACATACAGGAACCAGCTGCCTGCTTTCTCCATCAAAAGTTGAGAACAAAGACTCTGAGCTGCTGACATTATTAGCAACCGAGATGGCATACGTCTCACGACGATTTTCATCCTGCATACATGATTTCTTGCCAAATCTAGACATCAGGCCCTTTCCTATAATCACAATTTACGAAACTACGGATAAAGCAATCATGTAATGGCTGAGAAGCTAATGTTCTTAAAGTAAACAGATATGTGTTACCTGGAAGAGATTCATCTCCCTTGTCAAAAGTATTCTCATTTATACAATATTTTCCATCAGCAACCAAATCAGCATTACCATGTCTCCCAAATTCAACAACCTGAGGCACATTTGCAACCAGATGACGATCAACAGAAAATGCAGATGAGATATCAGAGGCAGGAGGTCCTTGTGAATTGATGACGAATCCTTGTACCGGTTTCTTCAACATAGATGCAGATCTCAGCTTCTGTTCAGACTTCATATACTTACCTGAGCTTTCAGATTCCAATCTTATCTTCTGAAATTTTCTCAGGGCCAACTCTTTAATTGAACGAGCCTAACACAATTCAAACGAAAATGAATTATAAAAATAAGGGAACAGAAAACAAACAAGGTTCGCCCCTTACCTGCTTGTGATAGATAGTATCTGAAGCGTTGTATTGCATAGCATTTGAACAAATCAGAAAAACATCAGCCTGCATAAAGGAAAATTAATTCAGGATTTTGATTATGATAATAACTTGCAGACACCATAGCTAGAAGATCATCAAGAAAGATAAGCTTTACAAATTCTAAATCTAAATCTGCCAAAAAAAAGAAATAACTCCTTGCATAATACCTCAAACTGTTCCAAAGTCCCATATGAGCCATTTCCCAGTTTTTTCCTCACAGTGGCGAAGTCCATTGGGTGCTTTATCATGTCATGGTAGTCAGGAAGCTGTACATAAACAATGTAACATGATTTAGGAAATGACAAATAGATTCTTTATCTCTTTTTTCTAAAATAATAAATATCCTCAGTGTTTCAAAATTAATACGAAACTTATGTTACAAAAATATCAACAATCCTTTTTAATTTCCAAAATACACTAGCTTATTCTAATTCCGTCTATTCTAGTCTACCAGCTTACCTCTTCAGGATCAACAGGATCAGCGTAAACACCATAAATGTCTTTCCTGTTTAAAAGAAGAACAGAGTATTCAGCATCAAAAATAAAAGAAAATCAACTTAGATATATCGACATACTTCTGAAGTTTATCCAAAATCAACTCTAATGTCTTCTTTTCAGGCAACGGAAGCCCTTGTGAAGAATCAGCAGGTGTCCCTAAATCATACACAACCAAGAAGAAGAAAAAAGAAATCTGTTGGAAGACTGTTTTTCATTTATAGACAAAAGAAAAAAGAAAAAGATGAGCAATGTTTAATCAGACCTGGATTTGAGTCTTGTGCTACGTGTACTGGCTTTTCCCCGGTAATCTGCCAAACAAACGCCATGATATTCATTCATTCAGCATCCCCAAAGGAAAATAGAGCAAATTAAGTGAAGGGATTGTAAATAAATAATAAATGCATAGCACATAAGAACCCCACACCCATCACGAGCGGCGAAGTCTGGTTGCCACCAGAAAGAGACACCAACAAGCCTAGTTATCGAGAGTATAACTAGAGAGATAAAAGGAAGGGAGTGAAAGAGAAAGAGAAGCAGATCAATCAGATTCTGTGGGGATTGGCTTCGACAGTTGACCAACCGTTAAATACTCAACGGAAGTAACCAAACACTTTTTTTCCCTTGAATCCAATCATCTCCACGCAGCCACTCACTGTCCTATAGATACCTCGAAAAAAGTATCCATGGCAGATTACAGAACTCCCAGTAACTTTGTTTTCCCTTTTAAATCCTCACGGTTCACATGTACATAACCAAAATGAATGACCAATAACAGAGCCATTGATATCCCAGCTTAAATCCCCCTCCCAATTTCAACAATGAATTCAACGTAAAACCCTAGAAAATAATTACCTCGTCATCATTTTCTTCATCCACGTCCTCGTCGATCTCATCAATAATTTTCCTCTTCTTAGACGGATTCTCCCCACTCTCAGAAGAAGATGCAGAAAATACTGGCGCGTGTTCCGCACGGCTCGTAATTCCACCACCGCCAGTTGACCTGAGCTCACCGCTCTGAAGCTTGAGCAAGTGCTTGAGCTTCTTATCTCTACGTCGTAGGTCCTCATCGTTCTCGAAGAGCTCATCCTCGTCGAAGTAGTCATCGAGGTCAAAAACGTACTTAACATTCCGACGCCGCAAACTCCGACGTAGGTCATTATCCGACGGCGGCGGAGATAGATCCGACTTCGGCAGCCGACCTTTCTTCTTCTTCTGGCCCATCCTTGATGTTATTGCTGCCCTTTTTCTCTCACTAGACCTTGAGAACTGACCTGAGAGAATCAGTCTCTCTCTACAAATTCCATTGATTTTCTCTCTCTACTTTTGCTTCCATTATTTGGGTGGTTGGCCTGTCCGGCCGTCTGCTTGTTTTTACTTTAGCCATTCAACTTTTTCTTTATCTTTTGTCGCTTTCCCCGTCCGAACCACGGTCCGAGGCATCTAACGCCGTTAGTATCACAAACGGCAACGTTATCTGCTTGCCGTCTTGGTTTCGTGCCCATGTGGGGATCCCACGTGGCGTTTAGCTTTCACATCTATCCACTACGCGGTTTGCATATATTATTTCCATTATATCATATATAATAAAATCGTACAAATTAGTTTTCACAACTTGAAAAGTCGAAACTCAAACATTTAAAAAATGAATATAATAGATTATCTGATATGTTTTAATTATATCATAGAACGATCCCTAATAAATATAACTCGAAAGATCTACTGCTAAACAAATTTTAATTTGTATGTTTATTGCTAGGTTAGTAAGATAATCCACAATCATATCCGTCCGAAAACTTCATCCTCTCATCCACATCAGCTTTCTCTCTGTACACATCATCATTCTTTAATTTTATAAACAACTTTCCTCTTATTCTTACAATAATGTCTCGAAACTTATAATTTTTTAATATTATTTTTTACATATCAAATACGTTATAATCATAATATTATCGATAAAAACTTTATACAAATATATTATAAAAACTGACAGGACACTCTCTTTTCTATTGTTTTAAAAAAAAGACACCTTGACCGACGTTGTGGAAGGCCTAACCGAATAGCTTTGGAAGGACCAATAGATATTTATTATTTTTAAAAATAATACTAAGAATTATATAAATTTGAAAATGAATAATAAGAATATTAAAATTATAATTGAAATTTCAAAAATCCAAATTTTATAATTTTTTTTGTTGGTTCAAAATAAATAGAAAATTAATTAAATATAAATATTATTGAATTCTAAATTTGTAAACTTAAAATATAAACTCTAAAATCATACTTATTAAATTAGAATTCTTATTATAAATAAATTATAAAAAGTTGTTGATTGAAGCCATAGATTTACACTTGGGACAAATCATAGTCTATAAAATGATTAGAATATTAGAATTTTAATTAATTATATTTCTATCAACTTTAAAAAAGTTGAATTGTATATATCCATGGCGAACAAATCCAACCAATCGGGTTTAGATCGGGTCACAAACGTAGGTTAATTGAAAAAAATATTTAATTGAAGTTTTTTTCAAAGTTTATTATAATACACAAAAACATGAATTTGTTAACAAATAAAATTTCCGTACAACATGGGAGAATGAAAGCTAATTACGATATTGTTTTATTGTTCACATTAATCATAATAGTTTTGAAATTTAATTATTGTAGAAATTTAAAAGTTAGTAGTAGGTCCAATCTCAAACCCAACATTTCATAATGGCTCGACATTTGTATCAACTTTTCACACGGTTCTAATTATTCATTTCAATTTTTTTAAATATTTATTAATTAATAAATGCCAAATAACACAAGTCAGATTTACCCTTTGGGATTCTTATATCCTTTTTACATTGTATCGTCCATCCGATTATAGAAATTTAATACAGCTATCTTGTGTATTAAAAAACTAATCTTGAAATTCTTTATATATTTTGATATTATACTTTATTTGATTAATTTTCTTTAAGCTCATTTATGTAAGATCATTCAGGAAATAATCCATTTTGAAGTAATTAGAGTTCCATGTGCAAAAGCATATCATTAATAATTAATTTTAAACGTTGGGGAATTAAAAATGTAATTCTCTAATTAACAACTTGGTGCGGTCCTCCCTAACTTAATTAAATTACTCACGTTCCTTATATTTAAACCAATGTTTTATATCGACAAGTATATCATTCGTTCGATACGTAAAATAACAGATAATATAAGTATTTTGTTTGGTAATAATCGGTATATGATTCTATGGTCGAATTACGAGTTTTTTACATCCAACATTAAAAATAATAAATTATGTTTAAAAAATAATAATTTTAATACCAACCAATATATTTATCATACATAAACAAAAATATATATTCGTATCCAAACATTGATTTCAACACACATTCTTTTCCCACCTCCCTACTTTTGTTTTTAATTTCGAACAAACCATAATATAACATATTTTTTGTGATTTACAGGTTAATAATATTATAATATATATATATATATATATATATAATTATTTTAAGACATTTAAATTAAATGGAAGCATCCACATTGGTTTTAGTTTTTTTATATTTAATATCAAATAAATTTATTTATTTTAATCCAACTAGAACCTTACAAAAGTAGTTAAATTTAGTCATATTAATTAATGTATAGTCATACTTAAAAGTAAGAATTACTAACATGAAATAAATATAAAAAAATGAAATAACAATATAAGCAAAGCTCACACCAAAATGTGATGAATTGGCGCAAAGAATCAAATCCGTCAAGAGCGAGAGGCCTACTCTCCCTCACTAGATTTCCTGACGGCGTTCACATATCGTTCTACCTCCATAAAACCCCACCATAACGCGCCTCTTCTCNAAGATTAAAGTGTTATTTATGTAATTTTTAATATATAAATATGTTGTTTACAATATTTTAAAATTTAGATATATTTTTACAATTTTTAAGGTTAAATGATCAAACAAAAACGATATTCATGTTCAAACATTAACGGATATTAAAATCAAACAACAATTAATTTTAATGTTTTATATTAAATATGCAATTATAAATATTAGAGAATATATTTACAAATTTTTTGAGTTTATAGTTGTTTGATTATAACAATTTTTGTACTATTTTTATCATTTTCAAATCTTGATATTTATTTGGGAAATTTCTTCTAGAAGTCATATTTAATGTTCAAAATTTATATTTTCATCACATTTGTTATTAAGTTCGATTTTAGTCATAAATATTATGCAACATGATATATTTTTGCCACTACCGTTAAATCTAAAACGACAAAACTGTTTGTTTGTGTCATTGTGAAATTCTTCTAATTAGTCATGTTTAAAGTCTAGATTTGCTTTCTTTCTCAATGCAAGCTACGTTTCCATAGTACGAAAAAGATTTTCATCTGAATCTTTGATATAGGTTTCTAAAGAATACTCTACATCTTAAATTTTCTTGATTGTAATTTCGACACCGTAAAATTCCCTAGCCTCTTAAACCTGGACTTCTTACATGAATCTACAAGCAATATTCTCAATTGGGAACATACATAAACAATCTGGATTTGGGGTAACAAGAAGTTACTTTGGGATTGAAGGCATGATTGAGAAGATAAAAAAAGCGAGAGATGTGAGTGGTGAATATCGATAGAAAAGAGAAGACAACACTCTGTGTTTCAATTTGACGGACTATTTAACGGTGATGACTAAAATTGAATAAAAAATAATACATTTATATCATCTTTCATTCCAAGAAACATATATGATGAAAATTAACTTATTACAAAATAATTAGGATGAACAGTAAATGTCACCCATATTTATTTACATTATTTTAAAGTTCGATATGTTTATAAATATAAGTTATAAAAATAAAAACAATCCATTTTACAATATGTATTACTTTTTATATTGAATATTTTTAAGAAAATTTTAAAAATATTGTGGGACAAAATGAAAAAAATTATTTTACGTGGGTTGGATTATTCGCCGTGGGGCGGGTATTCACAAGGGTAGAGCACGGATTTGAATATTCAAACCCAACGTGGATTTGGGGCGGATATGGATTTGAAGTGATGAGTGGTGGAGCGGGCGTGGATTTGATCAAATCCGGCCCAAACCCTGCCCATTGACATCCCTAGATATGAAACATATTCAGACCTTAGGCTTTGTTCGCCAATGGATCGACAGCGCAAATTATCATCATGTTGCCAAGGAGACTAATGCAAAACTGATGTGGGAAAAGTTCGAAAGCATCTTTGAACCAAAGTCTACACAGTTCCAATGATTTCTTTTCAAAAGACTTATGAGACTAAGATTCAAAAAAGGTTCTCCCATGACTGACCATCTTGGAATGTTCTAAGAAATCGTCAATAAATTGGCTGAAACAGATTGTGTGCTCGATGATAAAGTTCTTGCACATATGTTGATAGGCACACTCCTGGATTCATGGGACTCTACTATCATTTCGATTAATTCTTCTATTCTGAAGGGTGGGCTAAAGTTAGAGGTGGTGAAAGAATGCTTAATCAACGAAGGGCTAAGGAGGGATAAAGTGACTGGTTCAGTGGTGAAGGAGACACTTGCAGTGGTTAATTCTGGAACATAAGATAAGGGTCAGAATTTCAGCAAGAAGAGCTACAAGAACAAGCAAAACAACAAGGAGAAGGGGAAGCCTGAAAACAACCAAAAAGAAACCAGGAGCTGCAACTGATGTGGAAAGGTTGGACATCTCAAGAAGGACTGTTGGTTCTGGAAAAGAGTGAGGAATCTGAACCTATTACAGCCTCAAATCAAGAAGAAATCCTAGTTGTCTCTACTGCGCAAGTATCCGAAAATAGACCTAATCATGAAATGGAATGGATAATTGACTCGGGTGCTTCCTATCATGCAACACTTAGAAAGGACTGATTCACTTCTTATTCAGAAGGGAAACTTGGCTCTGTAAGAATGGGAAATCACTCTTGTGCATTGGTGAAAGGTATTGGGACTGTAGAAGCCTTGACTAAGGAATGACACACACTAATCCTTCGGGATGTGAAACATATACCAGATCTAAGGATAAATCTACTATCTACATCTATCTTAGATAATGAAGGCTTCATGAGCCTGACATGCAACCACTGCTAGAAGCTGTTGAAAGATGAGAAGTCTATTGCTGAAGCTAAACTATCGGACACTCTGTACAAAATTGCACTGCTACCTCAAACTGGACAGATCAATACTTTGATAAAGACTGATCTATTCCAGCTATGGCATAAAAGAATGGGGCACATTTCGGATGCCGGATTAGAATAACTGAAGAAAGATGGTTTAATTCACATTGAATGCAGAAAAACAGAACAAAAGTGTGAGGATTGCATCTATGTAAAGCAAGCAAAGCAACCATTCAACACAACTCTAAAGAAAAAAAAAGAGATTCTAGCCTTAGTCTTTTCAGATGTGTGCTCACTGGATATTATTTCAAATGGAGAGAGCAAATACTTTGTCTCATTTATTGATGATGCCTCGAGAAAAATCTGGGTCTATCCTATTCACACAAAGGATGCAGCATTCCTTAAATTTAAGGAATGGTTGGCTGTAGTGGAAAGGGAAAATGGGAAGAATTTGAAAATTCTTAAAATCGATAATGATAGGGAATTCACCTCTAATGAATTTAATTCTTTTTGCAGGTCTCAATGAATCAGACATGAGCTCACTGTGCCAGGGACATCCCAGCACAATGGGACTGCTGAGAGGTTCAATAGAACACTTTTGAACAAGGTGAGATATTTGTTGAAGACCTCTAGGCTAAACAAGGACTTTTGGGTTGAAGCTTTAGGAATGACTTGCTATTTAGTCAACCGATCTCCAGCTGCAGTATTGAGTTAAACACTCCATAAGGTGTATGGACAGGTAAGTGCCATAATCTTAAACATTTAAGGATTTTTGGTTGCAGGGCATTGGTGCATATTCCAAAAGAACATAGAAAAAAGCTCGATGACCATGTAGAAGAGTGTATCTTCATAGGTTATGGAGACAATAAATTTGGTTATAAATTATGGGATCCGAAAACCGAAAGAATTTTCAGATCCAGGGATGCAGTGTTTTTTGAAGACCAAAATATTCAAGACTTAGCAAAAATGGAATGAATAATGGAGAAACTTCAGATATAAAATTACACAGAGAAGTGTACCTACCTGGTTTTAAGGATGGCACAGCACCTGAATTCCTGGAAGCACCGGAAGCTGAAAATAATGTACATGATACCAATAAAGTACAAATCAGAGAAACTTCAGAGGAAACACCAGAAAATATAACGAATGATGAAATTGAAGTGGAGTCAGATTCTAGAAATATTTCAGAACCTGAAACCAGATGGATCAGAAGACCTTTTTCAAGGTATCCCTCATCGGATTATGTTTTGGTAACAGAAGAAGGAGAACCTGAATCATATTATGAAGCAATTAAATCATCTGAAAGCAGCAAGTGGCTACAAGCTATGAAAGAGGAGATAAGATCTCTAAAACATAATCAAACTTATGATCTAGAAAGACTACCAGCAGAAAGAAATGCTTTGGAGAATAAATGGATATTCAAACTAAAGCAAGAAGATGATGATACTATTAGATATAAAGATAGACTCGTGGTGAAGGGTTTTAGGCAGAAAAAGGGAGTTGATTTTGATGAAATATTCTCACCTGTTGTTAAATTCACCACAATAAGACTAGTGCTAACTGCAGTGGCTCATCTAGACCTGGAATTAGAACAAATGGACGTAAAAACTGCTTTCTTAAATGGCTATATGGATGAATTAATCTATATGAAGCAGCCCACTGGTTTTGAAGTCAAGGACAAGCTGGATTATGTGTGCAAATTAAATCGAAGCATTTATGGACTCAAGCAAGCTCCTAGAATGTGGAATAGGAGATTTGACTCCTTCATGACTCAAGAAAAATTCAAGAGAACGGAAAGTGATCATTGTGCCTATATTAAACATGAGGAATAAGGTAAATTTATAATACTATTGTTATATGTAGATGATCTTTTGATTGCATGTACATCAAAAGAATCAATAAGAAGGCTGAAAGAAAGAATGGTTGGCTTCTTTGAGATGAAAGACCTTGGAGCTGCCAAAAGAACTTAGGCATACACATAACTAGAGATAGAGACAATAAATTGCTCACTATCTCACAGGGAGCTTACATTGATCGAATTCTGAAACGATTCAATATGGATAATGCAAAAGCATTGACCACTCAACTCTCAAATCAGATTGTGTTAACAAAGGAAAACTGCATCAAAACAGACTTTGAACTCACAGACATGGAGGGAGTACCTTATAGTTCAGTAGTTGGATCTATAATGTACTTAATGGTGTCCACCAAACCAGACATTACCTACCACATAACTATTCTAAGTCGTTTCATGAGTAATCCAGAAAGGATTCACTGGGAAGGGATCAAATGGCTGATGAGGTATCTAGTTGGAACAAGAGACATGTGTTTGATGTTCAAGAAGCATAGAGAGCTACTGGACATCCAAACGTACTCAAACTCCGACTTAGTCGGAGACCTGGACACAAGGAGATCCACCACACGTTATGTGGTAACCATAGCGGGAGGGGCAGTTTCAAGGCAATCAAGACTCCAAAGAACTGTTGCTCTTTCCTCTACTGAGGCTAAATATATGGTCTTAACAGAGACTGCTAAGGAGCTACTTTGGATCACGACACTCACTAAGGAACTAAGATTCAACTGCTCAAATCCAGTTCTACTTTGTGACAACCAGAGCACGATCGAGTTCAGTAAAAACTCTACCTTTCACATTAGAACAAAACATATAGATATTAAGGCTCACTGGGGGTGAGAAGCCATAAACGCAAAAGAATTCCTAGTTGAGAAAGTACACACAACTAAGAACATTGCATACATGCTAACCAAAATTATACATGGGAACAAGCTGAAGACCTGTGCTGAAGACGCTGGTCTGCTCACCCCTGAGCATATCTAGGACGGACGAGTGACCTCATCTCTGTACTACTTGAGGGGAAGTTTGTTAAGGAAAAGAAGAAGAGATGAGGGACAAAGGACTGGAAACTTAGTTTTTGAGGACGAACAAGGTTGTACAGACTAATTCGTTTTTTTTTATCGTTTCAGGTTTTCTTCTGCAGGCTGAGCTGGGACGAAGTCGAGGATAAGCTGGTCAAGCAGGTGCATGTCCAGACTGGAAGCCAAAAGGAGGCAAGTGCAGAACCAGATCTGCTCAAACGGTTTGAACAGATCTAGGGCAAGCAGCCCCAAACTATCAACGCAGAACCTGAGGGGAAGAATGTTAAACATAAAAGAAATGCAGGGAAGGAAAACGTAGATAAACCTTTCGTGCTTCGTCTTCTTTGTGCTTTCTCCTTCTCTTCTGTAGGTTGAGCGTTGATGGAAGTAGATCTGATTTGGATAGAAGACACATATCCAAAATGGGAGAAGAAATGTTGCTGAAAAATGAAAAGACGCAAAAGCGTTTTTCATTAACGTAAGGAGTTAAGGCGCACTGGGAGGAAGAGCCGCATTAACAACTCTATAACTGCTCACTTACAAACTACCTCAAAAACGACTTATTTAAACCATTCAAAGGAGCAGAACTGGGTAGGTTTTTTCAACAAAGGGACTAAAATCGATAGATCAAGATCAAGCGAGAGATCAACCTGGGAGTATGGGTGACAACGCTGTGATCAAGAGCTTTAGAAGAACCTTATAAGCGCTAGAGCAAGAAACATGCATTCCCAAAGTGACAAGCTGATCAGTACGAGAGATCATTGCCATATGTGTAATATGTTCTGATTCATCTTGTAATAAAAAACCAGTGAGTTAGTGAATTGGATCGATATATCGATCCCGAGATTTTTCTCCGGGTTTACTCCGGTTTCCTCGTAAATATATTGTCCCAAAACATCAAATCATACCCGAAACCTTCCAAACGATATTCCTGAAATTCTGAAGGTACCTTGTTTGGTGATTTCTGATCGTATCCGTGCAAGCGTAGGGAAGGTTTATTCCCAACATTTTTTGGGTCAAACTTTAAAAATCTAATTAAATATTTTTTAAAAAAAATAACATAAATTACAATTTAGTACGGACCGGTATATCGACCATATCATTCATACCGATTAGGACAGATACCGAATGATGAACTAGTATAAAAACACTGGGTTATCTTTAAAAAAATCCTAATGGGGACAGGTGGCCAAACGATCTACGCTAAGCCAATGAACTATAGAAACACAAACTAAGAAAATGGTTTCTTTCAACAAATTTGAGAATGCGGATTAGATATATAATATTATATTGATATACATATTAAAATATTTGAATACTTAAAGGCATTAAAAATGTATATGGCTAAACCTGTTTCGGTTGTTCACAAAATTGATAAAGAATATTCGTTTTTCATATTATTTATTATAAAATAAAAACAGATTTATTTATATAACCCATAAATTACAAAGACGTTACTTTCTTGATTTTAATTCAGATATATTTATAATATTTATCAAAATTGGGCCCAATAGCATAACATTTGTTTAGCCCATCATAGATAAGCAATCTATATATTAATTGAAGTGAAATTTATTCATATTTCAAAAAAGAAATATTAGTTAGGTTGTTATTCAATTTGAACAAATTGAATTCTCTATGTGAATGTTCGTTATCGAAAATAATTCATATTCGTTCGTATTTTAAAAAGGAAATAATGTTTGAATATTATTCAAATACTTATATAAATATTCATGTTTCTTCGAATAACTTGTTTGAATATATTTGAACGATATGTTCAATTTTTTCAAAAATGTTGGATATACTAAAATTAATTTTTTGATTAAAAATAAAAAGAATATAATTTCATATTTGAATAAAATAAGATAATATTACTAGAGATAGTGTAAAATATATATTAACGTTTTCACGAAATATGAATGTTCATTCAAATTATAAATGAATAAAAAATGTTCGAATAAAATTTATATTTATATTAGAATAAAACAACAATATTGTATAAGAAAGTAACATATTTACAATTATATTACTAGTTATAATAATTCATATAATAAGAGTTATGAGCTTTGGAACTGTGAACAAGTCTGCAAACCTGAGCAAACTTAAAAGCTTCAGTAACTCATCATTTTCATATATTAATTTGCAGTCACCCATGGAACTGTAAAACTTCAATTTTCACTCTATAAATACCTCTTCTCTTCATTCACAAACTTAAAAAGAAATGAGGACTAGTTCTAAGGCGCTTCTTCTTCTAGTTTTAGCTCTCTTCTCCTTCCTCTCCGTTATTCACGCTAGAGATACTTTCACTGATGATAAGCTTCAGGCTGGCCTTACTGGCGGCTTAGGCGGTGGAGTTGGAGGGGGTGTTGACGTTCGTACTGGAAGAGGAGCAGGTATTAACGCTGGATTGGGCGGTGGAATTGGTGGGCGTTTCGGGTTTGGTCTCGGCGGCGCCGGTACTACTGTTGGCTTCGGCGGAGATGACGGTGGATCGCCGTGATTAAGCATTGATTTCAGAATCATGTAATGTGGATTTACTACTGCTGAAATCCCAATAAAATTCCTTTACTTTTAATCAATATTTCAGCTAAGCTCAAATTTAGTTTAAATTTCGGCGATTTGGAAAGCTTAACAACACTTTTTTTCAGTAATCTTTTATAAAATGGAACATTTGAAACATTTTTAGAAGTTAGAACGTTTAATTTTTTTAATAAGTATGAATTGTTATGTATTTTTACAATATTGATGTTTTTGATAAACAAAAGTTTACTTTTTAACAATATGACCAAGTATCGAATGACTAACATAAAAAGAAACTCATATTTCTAACGTTGAATTAAGTGCATCCCCAACAGGGTGCATTTCACATCTACCCCTTTGTTATCCCTACTAACAGAAAACTAATAAATTTGATAGGTAGTTAATTCGGTTTTGTTTATTGAAATCATAATTAAAAATCATTTAATCGAATCGATTAAAATCTATAAATCATGAAAACGATCATTTTTGCACATATAATACATAACAATCAGAATATTATCGATAAAATTATTATATCAATATATTATAAATATTTATATTTTATAATTATTTTTAAAATAAATTTAATTTTTTTTAAAAAATAGAGGAAATATAATGTTTCAACCGGGACATTATCTCACCTCACAACATTGTGAGGTATCCTAAGAAATGAATCATTAACTTACTAAATCTATTCATCTTTAAAAAAATAGGTATCACTACTATGTCGCATTTTGATAATAACATTAGTGTTTTCGAAAAAAGTTGTATTGTTTGATAATTTAATGTAACCATAATTTGAAAATTTAAAATATGTTATAATTCCGAAAGTCTCGAGATATTAATGAATCGGTTTAGGAGATTTCGTGTGCATGAATACCTTGTCTAAGACATCATTCTTAGTGATATGTTAATTTGAAATATAGTATTTATAGTCATATATTTATTGTAGCGTTAAGTTGACTATAAAGTAGACAAATACTTGTAAGATTAGAAAATAGCATATTCTTAGAAGTTAATATAAGTCATAAAATGAATATTTATAATGTTTTTAAGTAGTCATCCAAATTCTACACTAACATACTCAAACTCAGATGCAATTCATGATGAATTTGGAGATTGAAATGAAGATTGTCTACACAATTAAACATATGGAGAATGAGATGACGATCGGCTACAAAATTTGGTTAATCACACAATTCTGTAAGTAAAATTATTCCGGAGAAGAATTCCCTTATCGGGGAGTGGGATCCAATTAATGTAATAAAAGTCATACGTAAATGAAGAAAAATAGAAGATTAATGATTTAGCATGGGAACCAAGAACCGTGAAAATATACGTGATCGATAAATCTCGATTGTGAACTCACTATCACAAGAAGAATATGGAATATTATGTTAAACCCTTAATTGATTACAATTGTGCTAATGATGCACACTATTTGTAGAGTCCAAATCAGGATCCAATTTACGTAATATTATATCGAATATTTTACAATATTCACTCTCTATATCTTTTACAATATCTTTCGTATATTTAGATAACAAGATATATCTTAATATCTTATTTCATATATGTATCTAACAAGAAATAATGTATATTCTTCCATATATGTAGCTAACAACATGTCATATCTTATTACATATATGTAGTTAACAAGATACATCGATCCAAATCCAATATAAACCTTATCAAATTTCTCTTCACAATGGCTCGATCGGTATCTTTGATTGGTCGACGAGACCGAGCAAGCAGATCAACATTAGGTTTCCAGGACGGTCTTCCAGAACGGTCGACATTAACCCCTCGGTAACCTTGGTTGGTCATGCCAACCGACCAAACCGAGTGTTTTGAACTAGTGTATGTGATCTCCCTGGTCTATCAAACACGCCGATCGCTCCCTTCGACTATCACCCGACATCCATTCATAATAAATACTAAGGGAAACAAGTGAATTTGTCTGCCAACATGAGATGGAGTTATCGCTCCGTCGACGAGGAATGCTCGAAAGATATATATTTGAAAGGAATACTTTGAAGAAACAAAATAGTATGAAAACAATAACTAGAAAAAATTATGTTAAATCATATATTTATATATGATTAAATATTTGATTTACATATATAAGAGAATCATCAGACTTCATTGTTATTATCTCTTACCATCAATTTTATTATTTTTCTCATAGTGAATCCATGGTATTTACTTTGTATTATTTAGTATTGTTATTATTGGATTCCACTAATGTATTGGGATTGTTCGCATATCCTAAAAACTAATAATTCTAAAAATCGACAGAAATAGGAACTAAACTTGTGCTAATTCAAACTATAATATTATATTGAACTTAGAAATGTAAGAATTATTGGTTAACAATTTATCCATGGTTAAGTAAGCTAATATTGAATCTTTTAACATGGCCAACTACAAAATTCGATTAATTACAGTAAATATTAATTTTTTAAAATTTCACCCAAATGTATTGTACATTTTAGATTGGCAAATGTCTTGTTACCAAGCTCATCGCTTCAACCATGGTTTCCCTAAATCTCTCTACGTCTACTTTAACATTCTGCCCATTCAGATAAACTTCCCGGCCGACCTTCGACGTGAAAGCTTCACTTGGATTACTAAATACCTTAGAATTATTCGCGCCGAATACTCTCCACAGTGAACTTTCTTCGGGTTTGATTTCATATCTCAGATAATGTATACCCATTGCTCTTGCTGGATCGCCGTAGTATGTCGCCGCCGCCCATTTCAGACCGATCAGATCAAACTGAACCATGACAGCGCCGTCTGGTAAGAATACCTCGTTAGTTAAACCTGCGCCATGTGTCCCTACGAAGACTGTGCAGGAGTTTATGATCTTGGCGAATAGTTTGATGTTTGATATTGTTTTTGCTCTGTAAATCACGATTACTTCGAAACCCACTTCTTTGATCGTGTTTATGAGTTGATCTTCGTTTACAATTCGCCTCGTTGATCGTCGTGAGAGGAGGAGGAGTCGCGGCCGTCGGATTTGAGATATGTGGTTGAATTTGAGGTTTAGTGATCGCCGGAGAAAGTGCCGGAAGTTAACTATTGAAAGCCCGGTGGGAACTTCTGTTGGGTTGATTGAGAGGTGGAAGTGAAATTTCAGGCCGATTACGCCGCCGGGAAAGCAATGAACGCTTTTGTTTGACTCAGGGTGTATAATTTCCGATGAACTCAGAGCCGAAAGAACGGCGGCGTATTTCTTCATGAACGATGGATTGTAATCTTCTATGATGAACACGGCCCTGGAATTCATCCTTCTGGTTGTGATGAACAGAGGGATTATAATCTCGTTTATTTCGTGGAAAACGTTACCGACGAATCCACTCGTTGAGAAAACCACCGCCGGAACGTCGTGGGTATACTGACAAAGCGGCGGAGTAGAATTCCCGGTGAGTATCTTCACCGGCGTAACTCTCTGTAAAAGTATTTCATCCTCTTGACGAGCGTAAGGCCTGATCGTCGTTTCCTCAATCACCGGCGACGCCACTGTCACCGTCATCGTCGCTGTATCGATCTGTAACGGTCTGTTTGAGACGCAGTGCTTGGAATGAACTCCATGGTCGCAGGCGAAGCCAGTCGCCGTCATCTTTTTCAGATCTTCTCCTGGTGATTCAAAACATAAAAATCTCAATCCAAATTCAAAACAATAACATGAAACCAAATCAGAATCATAATCATAATCATAATCATAATCAATTACCTTTAAGTAGAAACTCCAAAACACCACTCTGTTTCTCCTTCTCCTCACCGGAAAAAATAGTTCGCCGGAAAGATAAGTGTTCTGAAGCGTTTATTTCCGGCGAGATCAACGGCGGCAAACGGTGGACTCTGTTTCCCCATAAAACTTGGAGAAACATCCATGGAAACAAGAGAAAGAAAATCCAAACAGATAAACTAAAAACCAATCCTTTTCTCTGGTCTTTCTCCATATACAGAAACCTGTCCTTCCCTTCGAAAACCCAGATACTAAAATTCCGCCATAGCCATCAAGCTTTGCTTACATGGTTTTTTGTAGGGGAGGAGACTTTTCAATTTAGTCATTGCTTGCAATTACTGGTTAAGAATAAGAATCAACTCCATCACACCACGATATCTTTACCAAAATAACGAGATATTCATTTATTTCTAAATTTTAAATATCTAAACTATTTAATAAATTGCTACTCTATAAGTATTTTATTTATGTTAATAATGCCCATTAATTCATGCATAATTATCTTTTTTATATAGAAGTTGGTAGTTATCGGTTGGCATAATTTGTTATACATAATATATAAATATTATAAATTATTTAAAAATTATTATAAAGTAGAGTTTAATAATTTGTTCTAGTTATTAAATATTCTTTTCACCTCAATCTAAAATATTATTCGGAAAATATCCAATTATTTTCCTTTTGACAACTTAATTTTTGTTATTAGCTAATATTAATTAAATTAAATTAAATTGGAATTAGTAAGCAATTGACATTACAGGTCTCAATAGCTTGTCCATATGCAATTATCATTAAGGAGTAAGGACCACAAGTAAAGAAAATAAAAACTATATTATATGATAAATAAATTTGACCACAAAGTTTCGTTTCTCTCCGGCTATCTCAAAATTATTTATATTATACTACTCTATGTTATCTGAAAATTAAATTTTGGTCATAATTAATAATAATACTTTACCTTACAAAAATAAGTATTTACAAAACATTCCAAATTACATCGTATTATGAACCATTAGAACTCATTTTTATCTTTATTCCCACGTCCTAAAATGCATTGTTTACATCGGATTATGAACGGGTACACCAAATATTATTGCTAAAATAAACTAGACTTATATTATTGCGGAAATTAGAAGGTGACAGACAATCCCTAAGATCTACAAGATTAGGGCTTTTCTTACAAAGTCAGAAACCACCAACTTTTAAAATTAGATTAATTTTATATTAGTTATAAATAATCAGTTTATCCAAAAAGGATAGACGCAACATTTGAGACATTTTTAATCCTCCAAATTCACAATATTTGTAAATCGTATTCCCAAATTTTATTTTGGTTGAAGATCTAATTTTTTGTATCAATTATATGATGACATTAATCTTTAGTGATTTATTTTACTAAAAATTATAAAGTATGTGAATAAGTTTCTATAATCATATTACGTGGATTACAATTATCACAATAATGAATTTTTAGGACAAAATATTAGTGTAGACAGCCATTTTCTATACAAAAGATTAATTAATATAAGTTTAATTCTTTAACTGAATAAAACCGTTTTCTATACACAAAAATCTAGGGTAAATTTCAATATTAATATATCAAATGATCTATTTTATCAATTTACATATTTCAATTAAAAAATATCAATTTACATCCCTCAAACATGTGATATTATCATTATCACTAATAGTCCTTATTGATGAAAATAACATTAATTGTTGTATGTGATGTGCACGTGACTATTTTATCTTAACCATAGTTAACCATACAAAAAAATTTCAATAGTCGTCCCTCAATTATTTGTATTATCAATTTTCATCTCTTCTACATAAACATTTTTCAAATGTTTTTCTCTACTTTAGAACTCTAAATAAAAAATATTAAGTTATGAACTCAATTAATTATTTTCGTAATTAAGTGTTTTATTGATTTTTTACTTTCAAAACAAACATATAAAAGCGATTGGCAAACTAATTAACATTACAATATATCAATAATTATAGTCGCAAAAGAGATAAATATCAAATGATATATGTGAACTAATTAACATTACAATAGCATTGATGAGACCTTCGGATCCCGATACCCCGAACCAAATTAGACCCAAGCCTTGTAGGGGTGGCCCAAATGACGGAAGACGAACTTGTAGGCCCCAGATCCAACTTCCAATAAATGATCGGCTCGACAAGGATAGCTGGATCCGAGAGCCCGTTTGTCCCCAAAAGCCCATATTCAGTAATCGGGGAACGAAAGCCAATAATGCATGTGGTCCACTGCTTCGGGGACCGATCCGATGGATCGGTCCAGACGGTTGCAGCCACGTATCTTGCGCTCCAGGTTCAACCACGCTTTCCAAGCTCTATAAATACAAGGTTTGACGACAGAATAAAGGGGACCTTTTGGGGTGTGCAAAGATAAGCAATTACTCTACTGTTTTCTTAGCGTTTTCTTTTACCTCGTCATTTTCATAAAGCTTTCTCGTTTGTAATGAACTGTTCTATTAAGGAATCGGCTAAGAAAATTTCTAGCTCTTAGTCAAGTGGTTTTTCCCTTTTCCATGGGTTTTCCACTCTAAATTTGCAGTTTCTTTTTCCTTGTTATTCATAATCGTTTCCCCGTAACAAATAATTCAAAAACCGAGTTCGTTCTGTAACGAACTAGACGACTGTTGGTACCTCCGGATTTTAAACCACAACAGTTTGGCGCCGTTCGTGGGGACGATTTTCTAATTCTCATTTGAAGTTTCTCCCTGGGATAGGATAATCAAAGGTATGACAACTAGAACTTCGACGAACGACAGCGACGTGCTTCCCAACAATCTTCCAGCCTCAACGTTCTCTTTACAGGATCTGGTGGTTGTTGTCACGAAAGTGATACTGGAAATTACGTCGGAGAGGAGTGGAACAGAACCACCGGCTGTTACAAGCTCTGTTTTCACAAACAGAGGATACGAGAGTGACCCTGACGCGCGAAGCTCTGATGAAGAGGAGATTATCAGGCGCGGTGTAAAAATGAGGAGGCCGAGATATCGATCTACTCCGCCCCCTCCAACTAGAGCTCCAACTCCATTCGTGGAACTGATCAGGAACAAATGCAAAGACGTATCGACGAACTTACCAAGGAGTTGGAGAGCCTGCGTACGCAAAGGGATTGCGAACCCGATCTTGGGCGTAATCCTGGTTTGTTCAACAGGGCCATGGAGGCCGCAATCAGACGGAGCAAGGATGACGACTGGTGGCACAACCTACATGTGGCCCAAGCGTCATCCCAGCAATCTGGAGGTGTTTCCGTTGCGTTGGGAGATTTGATGCTCTTTTTTTCTGAAGAGATCTGGGGGCATCCCAGATCGACATTATCGCAACCCCGAGGGGTTGCCGACGTTTCGTGGCGACGGAGATCTGATCGATCACGTCGCAGATTTTGAGTTAAGAATGGGTATCGTTCGGGCCTCTGATTCACTGAAGTGCCGCATCTTTGCGGCCGGATTACAAGGCGACGCCCGAACCTGGTTCAAAAACTTGTTGGCCCGATCCATACAGTCGTATGCCAGGTTTATCGTGGCTTTCTCTGAGCAGTTTGCCCCGAATGTAGGACCGCCTCGAAGCAGGCAGGAACTATACAGTTGAAATATATCCCGGCAAAGACGTGTCTCCGGTCCTTCATGGAGAAGTTCAACAGAACCGCCCGGGGTATCAATCTGGAGCTTCGGGACAAGACAATATTCTGCAGCAGGTCCTGGGACCGTGCGGTCTTTCGGCCAGTTTGGTAAAGAGCCCACAATCCACCTTGGGAAATCTCATTCAGAAATCTCAACAAATACATTAAGGTGGATGAAGCGCTGGTAGCAAGTTATCAGAAGCTTAGCGGGAACTCTGAACCCGTAGGTGATTATAGGGTTTCTTACCCTAAGAAGCAGTCTCGAGAAGTAGTGTCTGTAACTGAGAAGAATGTCCCCCCGAAGAAGGAGGACAATCGGGTGTATTGCGAGTTGCATAATAATCGCGATCACCCGACGCTGAAGTGCCCGTTACTGCAAGAGACAGTAGCGGCAATGCATAAGCATAGGCCCGATCAGAATGATCATAAGAGCAAACGAGCGGAATTTCCCCGAAGGGGCCGTCAGGGTGACGATCGTCATAGGCCAAGGGGATGGGACAATCGGGGACAACTCCGAAATTATAATGATCGGACGGAGGACCGAATGTCTCCTCCACTTGAACAAGACAGAGGCTAACAAGGTCGAGAGAACCATGGCTAGGGCCGAAGAAGGAGATGGCGGGGCTGTGGCGACAGAGCCCCACAAAACGAAGGTGTGAGACAGGAGCAACCCGATCTCCCACCTGCTGAAATAGAGACCCAGCCTCCTCAAAATGAGGTGGTGCCCAGGGAGAGGGAAGTCACTGGAGATATCTATGTTATCTCCAGAGGAATATGAATCAATGAATTGGTTAGAGACCGAAAGAGAGCAGCGCGCTTAGATTCCTCTGAGAATTCCGAATCTGTGGCGCTGGTTAAGTATGAACCAACCGATCGGTCCTCTTCTTTCGGGGACTATATTATCTTCACTGTGGCTGATCAGGAATGAATTACTGATCCATGTGATGATCATCTTATCATCACTGGAATTATTGCTAACCTTCCGGTCCATAGGATCTTGGTGGATAACGAGGCTTCGTGCAATTTGATGAAGCACGAAGTAGCAGAGATGCTGGGAGTTGCTGCTCACGACCTCCCTTTCGCAAATATGACCCTTTGGGCATTCAACCAAAAGAGTGTCATCCCATGCGGGAAGATTATGTTCCCGGTCACATTGGGAGATTTCAATAGGGACCGATCGGAGACTCTGGAATTCATTGTCGTTGAAGTCAACTTGACTTACAACGCCATTATCGGACAGACCGGCCTCAGTAAGTTCAAGGCGGTCCCTTGTACATATCATATGATGCTCAAGTTCCTTTCCGCTCATGGAGTTATTTCTGTAAAGGGGAATCAAAAAGTAGCAACACAGTGCTACATGAGCTCATGTCGAACATTGACATCTATTAAGAAGGCCCAAGTAAATTTGTTTGAAGAGCCACTGCACCCGAGGCAGGCTATGGAACCTGTTGGGTTCAAATTGATCAATTTGGTTGAGTATGACTCAACTAAGATTACTTGCATTGGGGCACATATGACCCCAGTTTTGAGGAAGAATTGGTCCACTTATTGAGAAGCCATGTGGACATTTTCGCTTGGACCCCGAACGATGTTCCGGGGATTGACCTGTCCGATAGTGAGTATCGGATCACACCAAACCTAGAACAAAGCCTATTAGGCATAAGAGGAGACACTATTCTCCGAGAAAATTGAAATCATCCTGGCTAAGGTGAACAAGTTACTGCGGTCATGATTTATTAGAGAGATCCAGTATACTGAATGGATTACAAAACCGGTGGTGGTCTCCAATGCATATGAGAAATGGAGGATGTGTATTGACTTCACCGACGTCAACAAAAGCTGTGAGTCGGATCCTTTCCCACTGCCACATATCGGCCGATTGATGGATGCGGTGGCTGGCAGCACAATGATGAGTACCATTGACGCTTATTTCGGGTATCATCAGATCTTCCTTGCGGAGAAAGATCAGAGAAAATCATCATTCTTGACCGAAGATAGCGTTTATTGCTATGTGGTTATGCCATTCGGCTTGAAGAACGCTGGAGGAACATACCAAAGGTTTGTCAACAAAATCTTTAGAGATCTGATAGGCCACATGATGGAAGTGTATGTTGATGATATAATTGACATATCTATGAATGATGAAGATTACATTTCTTATTTGTCTCGCTGTTTCTAAGTATGCAACAAATATAAACTCAAACTAAATTCGAACAAATGCTGCTTCGGAATCAGAAGTGGAAAGTTCTAGGATATTATGTCTCTGAGAAAGGCGTCGAGGTTAACCCTAAGAAAGTTCAGATGATCATTGATATGCAGCCTCCGAGAAACAAGAAAGAATTTCAAAGGCTTACTGGCCGATTGACAGCGCTAATCAGATTTATTTCTAGATATATGTATCAGGCTATGCCCTTTTTCAGAGTATTGAGGAAAGCAAGTCATCTGGGTTGGTCCGAAGAGTGTGATCGGGCCTTCTCAGATTTGAAAATTTATCTAAGCACTCCTCCTGTGATAGTGAGTCCAACATGTGATGAACCTTTAGGGTTATATCTAGCCGTATCAGATGTCGCAGTCGGCGCAGCTCTAGTTACCATTAAGGATGACTTTCACAGACCTGTTTATTAGAGTCATTCCCTGGTATCGGTCGAAACTAGATACACTACACTGGAAAAGTTAATGCTGGCGTTAAAGAAAGCTATATCTAAGTTGAGACATTATTTTGAATGCCGAAATGTTTATGTTTACACTGATAAGCCTTTGAAGACAATTTTAAATCAGGCAGACTCCAATGAGAGATTGGCAAAGAGGGCAATCAAAATCAGCTCCATGTATCTGGAATTCTTGCCCCTAATGGCGATAAGGCTTAGGTTTTCGCTGATTTCGTGGTCAAAATGATCTGATCAGCCATATTCTTAAACCAAAAGGACGATCGAGGGATCATTTATGTTGATGGATTGACCCTCGGAGGAAAAGGGGTGGCATTACCCTTACCACGCTGCAAGGTGATGTTATATATTCCGCAGTTAAGTTCTTATACTATGGAACAAATAACGTAGTGGAATATGAGGTTGTATTGTCGTGAATGATCCTAGCCCAAAAGATGAGAGTTGCTAAAGTGAGAATATTCTCAGATTCTAAGTTAGTGGTGGAACAGTTCGCGGGAAGATTTGAAACACATGAACCCGCGAACTGTTCAGTGAATTCTGGAATTGTCAAAGAAGCTGTATCATGCCAAAATTCTGGAATTGTCAAAGAAGTTCAGTGAATTCTCACTTGACCAAGTGCCTAGATAACAAAATAAAGTTACCGATGCGTTAGCCAGATTGGCTGCAGGTATACCAGATATTGGACCGGGCACCGTATCTGTCCACATTCAGGATTGACATTCGGTCGAGATATCCGTGACCGAATAGTTAATTGAAGAAGTTTGGACTTTATGCCATGAACTCTAGGGCCTGAACATTAATGATATAACTATCCAAGGGAACCCACGTGGATGAACCCCTTTGTTAAGTACTTAACCAATTGTTAGTTGCCCTAAAATGCATCTGAGGCTGAAAAATTGAGACCAAGGCTAAACGATATGTCTTAAACGATGGACGATTATTTAAGAAGAATTTTGAAGGATAGCTATTGCGATGTTTATCCCCTATTGAGGATGATGCCGTTATGATTTATGTTCATGAGGGGATATGCGGTATACACTTTGGGGCCCGATCTTTATATCATCGCGTTATCAGCGCCGGGTATTTTTGGCCGACACTCCTTGAGGATGCTAAGAAATACACTTGACGATGTGCTGCTTGTTAATACCATGCTTCGGTCCCCCAATTGCCAGGAGCGCCCTTATCAATGACTCCACTCCTTTGTCTATTCAGCAGGTGGGGGATTGATATTTTGGGACCGTTCCCCCGATCGGTAAAACATCGAAAGTTTTGTATTATGGCAGTTGAATATTATACAAAATGGATTGAAGCTAAAGCAGTGGCTATTATCTCTGAAAATGTGGTGAAACACTTCCTATGTATGAACATTATAAGCCGTTTTGGAGTTCCCGGAGCATTCGTATCGGATAATGGACTCCAATTCCGTGGAAAGTCCATTCGAGATCTTTGTAATAAATTGAGCATCGCTCAGCATTTTTCGTCAGTGGCTCACCCCCAAACCAACGGATTGACTGAGGTTTCCAACAAAGTTATCCTGAAGGGATTGAAAACTAAGTTGGAAGACTTGGGAGGAAAATGACCCGATCATATCTACGAGGTTTTATGGGCTTACAGGACTACACCCCGCTCTACGACCTAGGAATCTCCATTCTCCTTGGTGTATGGGTTCGAAGCAGTCAGCCCGATTGAGGTTGCCATACGATCACCTCGGATAACTCAATATGACGAGCATCTGAACGATGAAAGAAGATCCCTAGATCTTGAAATGATCGAAGAGAAAAGAAATGCTATCTACGCGCACATGTGTTCTTATCAACTAACCATGGAGCGGGACCATAATATGCGTGTCCTACCCAGAGAATTTTCAGAAGATGACATTGTTCTCAGGAATGTGAGAGTTCAGAGAAACGTTGGCAAGTTGGACAGAAATTGGGAAGGACCTTACCGAGTTATGAAATACTTAGGGCTGTGGCTTATAAGTTGGAAACAGTGGATGGGAATGAGATCCCCCAAACCTGGAATGTCAGGAACTTAAGAAGATACTTCTTGTAAAATCTTTGACATTAATGGATTTTCTGAACCACAAAAATGTTTCTCATATTACGAAAGAGATACATTAGATGCAATACAAATTATTTCTAACTAGGTGAGCGACCGTTCTTGAAGTTGGATTTTTTGGACGAGTTTGAACTGGTGACCGTAGCAGTCCATCCATAAGATTTTCAAGTAGTTGTGACCGTTTTGACGAGATAGATGCTTCCACGCTTGTTGGGTACTTAGATGGATTGCAAAACTCTCATGACTCACTGCGAACTTAATCTCTTCTTCGACAGCACTCACCCTTCGGAAATAACTCTTGCCTCTTTGTACTTGGTCGTAAACGAGACAACAGGGACAGAGTTAGCCAGTCGAAGCTCAAACACAAGCTTGTACTTGGACATATGGAGAACCGCAGCTTGACCAAAGCTTGACACGGGACTTTTATTAGAACCGGGGATTCGATATAGCTTGCCAGGGGACTCATAAAGAACCAAGGCAACACCGCCAGAGTCATGATGTCCGATAGGGACGGAATGAAGAGTGATCTGTCAATACATTTAGAATTCCCCAACTTATTAAGTCTATAGAGATTCTAATATGAGTTAAGACGACCGAACTTTCTCGGTTCAGTATGTACCCCGAACTTATACTTAGAAGAAAAAACATATATATTAAGATGATGAAGTTTACAACATTACAAAATAAAGAAATGAGGGGATCTAAGGTTTAAAATCTAGTCCACTTGTCCTTCCCCTATCTGCTTCACCAGACTTCTGCGCGATCCACGCCTTTAGATCTTCGAGTTTTTTCTCCCTTTCTTCAACTAACTCATTGACCGATTTCTCCATCAAGTTAAATAGAGTAAAGTTGGATCTTTCTCCAATGGAGGTTTCTCTAGATCAAGAATTTCCTTGAAGTCCTCATCTTTGGTTATGGGATTGATCGACTCCTAGCGTTTATCTTTGGGGTTCAAACCAAATTCTTTGGCGATTTGACCCTTCATGTTGTCTATATAGAGGGAGACGTTCAGTCCATACACATTGGCCGCCACGGCGAACAGTAGCGGGGACCGAGTGAAGCCAAGTAGTGCCTCCCAGACCGCTTCTTCCCTCGATTCCTGGCTTCTTTGGACCGAAGGAGAAGTCTGCTGCTTTCGTCATATAGCTCATGCATCTGACGCTCCAATTCCAAAACGCGGGCCATTGCGGAGTTAGCAGCTGCTTGGGCATCCTCCGCTTTAGAAGTGGCGAGCGAAAACTCTGTACCCGCTCCCAGCACCTCTCCATTCAAGCAATCCTGCTCGGCCCGGACCGACTCCAGTTCCTCCTGCTAAATTTCAACTTGCCTCTGAGCTAAGACAAGTTGACCCTCTATCTCCTCAGAGACCGAAGCAGCGCTTCGGCTCAACTGGATAGCAGAAGCAAGGTCCAAAACTCTTCTGTTTGTCTGCAAAAAATGATCTTAATCAAAGTAAAATTCAAGTTAAATGGTAGAATGTGAAGTTAACTTACCGCGGCCTGGGACTCCATATAGGCGGCTACCAGACTTGGAATCGGGCCATCAATACCGGGTGGATTCTTTCTCCCCAAAAGCCGGTATTCCTCCAGCATGGCGTCTTTCCAAGAAGCTGGATTCCTCTTCGATCCTCGAGCCTTCGAAACGGAGGCCACCATCTCTTGGACTGCCTCCCGTATAGACTTTGAGTTTGATGAGGAAGGGACTGATTGCTCTCTTATTGTGATCTCTTTCGTCGGGATCGGGGCTGCAGGCTTGTCTCCAACCTTTCGCAACCGTTTGAAATGTTTCGGGGCCTCCTCGTCAGGGCCTCGCTTGCTCGTAGCATGAGGCAGAGGGGACCTCGATACCTTGTCCCCCAAGCTGGAGGATGGAAGGACGTCCTCCACCCGCTTCGACCACTGCAACAACAACCGCACGATGTTAAGGTCCAGAGGAGATTTATTCTGAATCCTATACATGGCGTGTAGGCCTAACGAGCGGATCCTGGTCGAAATCACCTCATCCACCTCCACCATTGAGGGATCGGGCCTCTGGCTGCTGGAACCCCCCACCGATCGAGAAGACTCCGCGTGGGTGTCGGATACTGACTTAAATTGCCGCGAACGGGCCTCCATCTTAGCTTTCGCAGCAGCCGCCAACTCAGCCATCCTACTCCCTGACATCGTATCTGTGGAGCCCTGCAAAAGAAAAATGATAAGGATCGGGAGATATGAATTAAAATAAGCCAAAGCCATACCCGATCCTTATGACCCCGATGAGTCTGAACTAGAGAATATCCCCTTCGGGGCAGGGGCATCGGTCATGCCCGCTATCCCTATTTATAGTAGCTTCTTCTCCCGAAATATGTCTATTCGTTTCAGACCTCTATCAGGAGGAGGAAGCATTGCCAATGTATCGGCAATATCCTGATGGGAAGGGTTGAATCGGGTTCGGTCCATCCTCCCGATGTCAGGATGAGTGATCCAGGGAGACACCATTAACATGTCCTCCCTCGGAATGTCTATCCAGACATAGCAAGACTCTCATTCATGAAGGGAATCTTCATTGTCAATGAATGCACACTCCTTCGTTCGGGTCGCTATGTAATAACAATCTGCGACACCCCAACAACATTTTCCCCCTTCGGGATCCCACCAAAAAGAGATTAAAAAAATGTTTCAAGGTCGGTTCTACCCCCTGTCTATAACAATAAAAAATAAATGCGACTATATACACATAGCTGCCCTGAAAAAGAGCGTAGGTCGGGCAGTGGATTTCCCGAAGAACGGCCGCTATAAAAGGATGAAGTGGGAATCGCAGGCCGCACTTCAGGGAGGCATAACTAACGGGCAAAGTGTTAGCAGAAACATTCATCTCGGCATGATGGAAGCACAGAACGTCTTCCTTCCCCCTCCAGATAGGATAATGGGTTGGGATAGAGAACTTGACTCGAAGTTCTTCGATGTCAATCTCAGAGACAATGGGATACATAGCCCTACAAGGTGTCATGGATGATTACTTTCAAATTTATCAAAGGAAATGAGGTTTAGAAAAGCTTGAACGAAATCGCCAAAGAATTCTGAGGCTCGGGAATTTTTCGAAAACTGGCAACGACGGCTTCACAATGCCCAAATCCCAACTTTTATATTCTCACATTGGCCACTCACAGAGTGACATGTCATCACTGCAGGCGGCCGTAGTCTGACAACATATCCTCCCTTCGGAATACGGAAGGGCGCATGCTACTGTCAAAGCTCAAATAACACTTTTGTCCATAGCTGTTATATCTTTCAAATCTAAAAACTAACATTTTGAAAATTTTCTAAGTACAAGATCGGCTTTCATGGATGATGTCATAACACATTCGGGTACGGTCCTCCGTTCGCTCGATCGGTCAAACTTATATCACCATTAATTGATGGCGATAAAGTCCGAGGGGCTAGTGATGAGACCTTCAGATCCCAGTATCCCGAACCAGGTTAGGCCCAAGCCTTGCAGGGTTGTCCCAAATGACGGAAGACAAACTTATAAGCCCAGATCCAACTTTCAATAAATGATCGGTCCGATAAGGATAGTTGGACCCGAAAACCCGTTTGGCCAAAAAAGCCCATATTCAGTGATCGGGGACCGAAGGCCAATAACACATGTGGCCCACTGCTTCGGGGACCGATCCGATGGATCGGTCCAGACGATTGCAGTCACGTGTCTTGCGCTCTGGGCTCAATCACGCTTTCCACGCTTCGGTCTTGATCACATAGACTGCGCTTCGGTCCCTTCCACGTTTTCCAGTATGTGAAAACAACATTCAACAACCTTGTCAGAGGCGGTTACATGGCGTGGATTACGTGCGATTTCAGCTCTATAAATACAAGGCTTGACAACGGAATAAAGGAGACCTTTTGGGACGCGCAAAGATAAGCAATTACTCTGCTTTTTTCTTAGCGCTTTCTTTTACCTCGTCATTTTCTTAAAGCCTTCTCGTTTGTAATTAATTGTTCTATTAAGGAATCGACTAAAAGCATTTCTAACTCTTAGTCAAATGTTTTTTCCATTTTTCAGAGATTTTTCACTCTAAATTTGTTGTGTCTTTTTCCTTGTTATTCATAATCGTTTCCCCCGTAACAAATAAATCAAAAACCGAGTTCGTTCTCTAATGAACCGGACGACTCTTGGTACCCCCGGTTTTTAAATCACAACAAATATAAAATGAACTAAACAAAATATAAAATTAATTTAAAAAGATAAACTATTCTGAAGATTGTAAAGTGAACTTACAAAATATTTGATTGATCACATAAATATGTGGAGGATGAAGTTGAGATTGGACATTTACTTTTGGTATGCCCAGTTTCTCTACAAATCTTGCAATGTATAATCTTTTTTTCCCTTTCCACATATTTGAGTACATTTTTGAAGGTTCATTGTATTGTATATTTTGAGCTTTCTTGTAATGACTTTTCTTTTCATCTAGTTCTTTATTTCGAGATGTTTTGGGACAACCTCTCTTTCTCTTTTTTTCTCTTGGTGGTAATGGTACTGACAAGTCACCCGCCAAAGGCCAAATATGTAGTAAGAGTATATTTGTAGAAACTAAACCTACATATATAATAAGGGTATATTTGTCCATAAATTTTAAAACCTTCTAATGGGAACTAAAATTGATATGACATACGTACTTGAAGTGCATAAATTGATATTTTATGACTTGAGGGATGTAATTCATCCGTGATTAATTTGTTTGATTATTTGTTAATTATTTAAAGAAAGTGAGAACACATTGACTAGTTTGGAACCATAATGAGGTGGTCAGTCACCTCATAGTTGTTTTACTTTTCATGACCCAAATATCAATATGAATTGAGTTTATTGAATGCAAAAAACAATGATCTTTTGGCCATAGACATCCATAAACAACATGATCAAATTCTATTTTTATCCTTGGTTAGATATTTAAAAAAATCAAAAAGTATAAATGTTAAATTATTAAACATATATAACAATTAAAATTGTAGATTTCGAAATAACGAGTTTATCATAAATTAACAATGAAGCATAATTTATAAGTAATATGCAATTACTTAAAAATAAGGGGGAAAAGTTATTTCGTGATATACCGTTGTTTCAAAAACTATTTTTTTAAATCACAATTGATATAGCACGATCACCTCACAGCACAATTCATTGATTTCACTTCATCGCTATTTCTCCAATGTTATTCAAAACATATGAAAAGTTATTCTCATAAATATACTACTATAATACTTAGATCTTATACTGATCAAATGGTATAATTATCATTTTAAGTTTAGATCTTTTGGGCTATATGTTTCAATTATTTGTAGATTTCATATTTAATATCATTTTACCTAATATATAGTAATTTAATCATTAAAAAATTTCTCTTAAATAAAAGTTACCTTCAACATGCGGATCCATCTCTTGATGGAAAATGACGTTAATTATCAGTCGTTAATTGTGTGCTATCATAGTTATGTATATAGTTAGATGTTTATTTATTCATTTAATATTATTAATATTAGTATTAAAATTATTATTTATTTAGATGACTTATAGTTATAGTGACTGAATATGACATCGATTGACACATTATACTAACTCAAAACCTTGGTTTTAAATTTAGTTATTGACAATTAAATTGCATTTGCTAAGTAATTTAGTCATTCATTTATTTTTAATCGATCAAGGAACACCATCACGGCAGCCCGGTAGCCGCATTTGCGATAGCATATCGGGGATTGGTAATGGTGGTTTGGTTTCTGTTTTTAGACTTTGTATTTGAGATTGGATCAAATTAATATGATAAGAATCAAACGTAAATGATGAAAAATAAAAGACATTATATTTAACGTGGAAAACCAAAACTGAGAAAAACAATATGAATGATAAATCATGGTCGTAAATTAGTATCAAAAGAATAATATGGAGCACTATATT
This sequence comes from Utricularia reniformis, assembly GCA_009725065.1. Taxonomy (NCBI): domain Eukaryota; kingdom Viridiplantae; phylum Streptophyta; class Magnoliopsida; order Lamiales; family Lentibulariaceae; genus Utricularia; species Utricularia reniformis. Next base: position 33,724 of record RWGZ01000166.1, read on the forward strand.
ACGTCTCAATTATGTAGGGGCATTCAACATAGGAAAATCAGGCTTATATGAAATAATACATTTATAGAGTTCGGACTTCGGAATATGATCTAACTAGAAAAATCTAACCAAATATTCTACGAAATTTGTACTATATATTCTAAATATACTATTTATATATTTTGACCTAATCTTTCATATCTAAATATAATAGTTCTATATCATTGGTAGCATATCCATATATATAATCAATATGATATAGCGGCATATCTTCTTCAATATATCCCGTAGGCCTAGTTAAGAAAATAATTTTTTCCTCCGATAATATTGAATCTTGATCCGAGTCTATTCAAAGAAGATTGATATTAGCCTCGATATAAATTTCTTTAGGTTAGGTTTTATTTAGATCATTATTCGACGTAGATCGATATTAGCCTAACGGCAACTTTGATCGGTCATGTTGATCGACCAAATCGAGTATTCCAAACTAAGTATAGTTGATCTCCCCGATCGATCATACCCATTTAGCTATCACCCGATTTTCATTCAAAGTACTATCAAATTAGATCTCCAACATTTAAAACAAATGTAGTCTCGTCCAATTGATATGTCAATTATGTTTTGATTTACATTGATCCCAAAATTAGCTACGCCATTAGAGACTATAATTTGGATTACTGTAATTTTAAAATAACATACGTTTGATAATATAAGAAATTGAAATTTTAAACATTTAAAAATTAAAAATAGTAAATTTGGAAAATTCCAATTCACTATTAGGGAATTGGAAGAATACTATACGAAATTGAGTTCAATAATATTATATGTACGATTCTCTCCACAAAAGTCATTGACATGTCTAGTGACCATAATGCCCCCGTGATGTAGTACTTAGCTCATATTTCATACCTACAAAAGTTAGAAACATTATATGTACGGTAATGTAATTATTTTATTGAAAAAATCATAATTTGATTGTTATTTGATTTCATTATCGGAATTTATAGTTATTCAAAGTGGAAAATACATTTCAAGTCTATAAATACACAAAAAAAGTTTGGTGATATTTAAATGATATAGTATGGAACAAAGCCATTGGCTTATACAATTACGATAATCCCCCCATGGAATAGGATACTTGAAAATCTAAATTGTGGACGGCAATGAAAGTTGAAAAACTATTTTCTAATCGCAGCCCACTTCCCGTAGGTTTAATTAGTAACCTAATCTACTCATTATTGTACAGTTAATTAATATTAATAACCCTAGTTAGTATTTTCAAATAAAAACCCTTTAATTAAGAAAAAATGTAAATATTATTTATTATCACTTCTTAACAAACAGCATGTAAACTGACGCAATCATAGCAGTGTGCGGGCAAATATAAATAAGATGAAAGCCCATTACAGTTTCGGCCCAATTAAATCTGTTTATGGTTGATCCGTTAAAGGGAGGTGAATTAAGAATTAAGATACGCATATATTTTCCATATTTTGGGTGGATTTCTTTATCAATTTGGATGCTAATTTATCACCTTTTTATTATTTATTTTAATGTTTAAATTGACATATGCAAATTAACGTGTGGTGGAGGTAATTTGAGAAACGTACACCGTGAGGTAGTTATGACGACAATACTACCACGTGGTCAATTTCCACCCGCTCTTATAATAATATTATTATTATCACTAAAACTTTATGATAATACTTTATTATACAGTTATCCATAATTTTATGAGAAAATTCTATATCCAATCCACAAATATAACAAATTTGATAAAATCAGCATCCAAAAATTGACAAGTCCAATGAAATTTCTCCAGAAAGTTCAATTTAACTCCAATAATTTTTGAATTTCTACAAAATAAATATATGTTTAAAACCTAAAAAGAGTTAAGTTAATAAGAATTAGAAATTAAGTGTCTTTTCTGTACACGTAAGCTACTTAGTGTATTTAATTTACTGTGAAAAGTTGTCAATTTATTTATTTTTATAAAAAGCGTTGCATCATTTCCAATTATTGCGTCATTATTTTAATTTTTTTAATGAAAAGTAATACGTTCCACAAAAGCTACAAACTTTCAACTATAATTGAGGAATAACGGGCCCACAAGCCCATGACCAATTAATGTGTTTTTAATTATTATTTTAATAAAAGAAATAATATTTGTATTTTGAAAAGCGTTTGGGCCCGGCCTTATCGTATTACCCGACCGGTTCACGAGCCATTCGTTGATCCACAACCACAGTCTCATATTATCTCCTTATCAAGATTCCTTGCAACTGGCTACTTCAATCATATGATTTGTATATATATAAAGCTTACACCTTTAATCGCCTACATCAATTTCTTAAGTGATCGGGTTATACCCTTTTTCTGGATCGCCTTTGATCTGCATTTATTGGGAAAATTTGTTTCAATCTGAAACGCTGGATTTCAAGTAAGATTTTTGCCCGGAAAAAAGGGTGTTTGTTGGGGGTGAAGCCCAGGAAGCGAAGTTGTTGTCAATCACGGCTATTTTAAGAGGAATTCGTCCGATCATACATGTCCGAGCAGGACGACGCAAGGGTTGTGTAACTGCAAGCAACCCTTCGCCGCACGGAGGACGTGGAGCGTTGCCATCTGAAGGCGGAAGCCCATCGGACCTCCTTTTTTTAGCCGGCGGCGGTCACTTTCTTTTCTAAGGCGTCTATTTTTGTTATTCTATCTTTATTCTGATACTATCGTGTTGTGTCGTCATCAAAGTGAATATGATTCTACGTATTAAGCGGGTTCCAACTGTTGTTTCTAACTATCAAAAGGAGGACGCTGAGGATTCTGGTGGCTGCGGCCGGAATTGCCTTAGAAACTGCTGTCTTCCTGGTATTTTTTAAAAATCTTGCTCAATAATTGCTTCTACTGTTTATTTTTATGGGTTATAACAATTATTACGTTCTTGAATTGTTTAGGTGCAAAGTTGCCTTTATATGCTTATAAGAAGTTTAAGACAGTTAATTCTGAAAAGGGATGTGAGGAAGATAAACCTCCAGTTGACTTCTTGAATTCCCTTCTTCTAGGAGAGGTAAAAACTTAAAACTCAATACACATCCTTTATTGCCTTAGTTTACTTTTCTGTATGCACTTATATTTTGTTTTTTGCTTGATTCTTTTGTGCAGTGGGAGGATCGAATGCAGCGAGGCCTCTTTCGCTATGATGTTACTGCTTGCGAAACAAAGGTATTACAGTTTCTTTGTTTCCGCATATAGCCATATAGAATTTAGAGTGATTCCTTACTTCGTGTTGCTCGTTTATTCGCATCGGAGGCTGTTTTTAATGTGGACATTGTATTTAATGTGTGTATCTTTATGCCTATGATCTTCCAAACTTGATTGCCATTAAAGCACTTATCTTCCTTAAAATATTGCAGTTCTTATGAATGTAAATGTTGTTGTTTTGCACGTTTTGTTTTGATTTCCTCGTTAGGTGATTCCCGGAAAATACGGGTTCATTGCTCAGCTGAATGAAGGAAGGCACCTCAAGAAGAGGCCAACTGAGTTTCGTGTGGACAAGGTGTTGCAACCATTTGATGAGAACAAATTCAACTTCACCAAAGTTGGTCAAGAAGAAGTACTTTTTCAGTTCGAATCGAGTGAATACGACTCTCCTCAGTTCTTTCCTTCTGCACCAATTGATCTCGAAAATTCGCCCAGCCTCGTTGCCATTAATGTATTCGTCTCACTTGCTTTCTCCCTTATGATCTCTGCTTATGAATATTTTCTTGATCGTTGCAGGTTAGTCCGATTGAATACGGACACGTTCTCCTCATTCCTCAAATCCTCGAACAACTTCCTCAGAGAATCGACCGTGATAACTTCTTAGTTGCTCTTCACATGGCTGTTGAAGCTGCAAATCCTTACTTTCGCCTCGGTTACAATAGCCTCGGAGCATTTGCAACCATCAATCATCTTCATTTTCAGGCGTATTACTTGGCGATTCCTTTTCCCATCGAAAAGGCTGATACGAACAAAATAGCCATCACTTCAAATGGAGTAAAGATCTCAGATATTATCAATTACCCTACAAGATGCCTAGTTTTTGAATCTGGAACTACTCTCGAGGATCTCTCGAATGTCGTCTCGGATTCGTGCATTTGCTTGCAGAATAACAACATCCCTTACAATGTACTCATCGCAGATTCGGGGAGACGTATTTTTCTCATCCCACAGGTTCAGTACAATACAAGCTCTTAAAACTACACTTTTTTAGCTCTAGAAACACCATCTTAATATATGTATTTAGCAGTGTTATGCAGAGAAACAGGCTCTTGGAGAAGTAAGCTCCGAGTTACTCGACACGCAGGTAAATCCAGCTGTGTGGGAGATTAGTGGGCATATGGTACTAAAACGTAAAGACGACTACGAGACTGCATCGGAGGAGAAAGCACGAAGGCTTCTCGCTGAGGTATCACTCTCAGAAGAGAGGCTTCAAGAAGTTAAGGAGCTCATATTTGAAGCTATTCATTGCAACTTGGATGATGAAGATACTGAACCATTATCTGATGCAGCGGCCTCCCCACCATCTCACGACGATTTGGATACTCTACCGAGTTCCCATGCCAAAATGGTCCCTGTCTAGACGACGATCATTTGCGATTCGCGGGAGAAAGGTGGCGCAGTCACTGGTTCAGCCTCTGTGTTATTGTTGTTGTTTTCTACTTATTTTACAAGTTTGCGTGTTATACGGACTTTTGTGAAGCCCGTCATTAAGTTGTATTAAATGAGCGCTTTGTTTGTGTCTCGTGTAATGTAACAAAGAAATATGTCAATGATAAATTATTATTTAGTTATTAAATATTTGAATTTAATTTTGATTTATTAATTTTTTAAAAAAATTCTAAACATATCTTCTAATACCGCATTGTTTTGACCGATTCATCTCGGTTCAATTTAGATTTGATTCTCTAATTTGATAGATTATCATCCAAAATTTAATTTCTATATAGACTAATATTGTTGGTTAATTAATTATTATATATTTTAAAAATAATATAATTCAAATAATATTTATTTTATATCTAAACACTAAAAAATATAAATTATTCTTAAATAACATTATATTATAATATACTATATTTCTTAAATAATTCATTTTTTAATATCTAAAAAAATGATATTGTTAGTTTTTTACTAAATCAAAACTTGAAAAAAACGAATTAAAATATAATCTATACATTTCAAATATTTAAAAACATATAAAATAATTCAAATAAATTAGAGTAAAAACGTTTTGCTCGGATTCTGGAACATAGGTGTAAACTAAGAAGTTTGAAATTAATACAAAATTGGAAAATAATAGATTGAAATTATGCTTTTCTATAATTAATATATGGATTATTAAGTTTGAGTGAGAACTATAAATTTGGGTTGAATGAATATTTAAAATTTAATAAATTTAAATGTTTAGTTCTAAACACCTAAATTTGAAGATCCTGACCAAATGATCTTAAAATCTTTGTCATGAGATCTTGCAAAGATTGAGAACTACAAAGTTTAATATTTACCAATTTTGTATAGAATTGAACATAATAACACGTGTCAAATTCTATAATACATTTTTATTTTACTAATAATTTATTTCGATCAATCAATATTATATTTAATTTGAATATATGTTATTTTTAAATAATAATTCTCGTGTATCTATGGAAAAATTAGTATTATTATAAGTTTCCGTTTTTAAAGTTTTTTTATTTGGAATGTATAATAGTATTAATGGGTATTTTTAAGATAAATTAGAGAAATTTTGTATAAAACCCAAATCTTGTGTAGGTTTTGGAAATCTTCTTCTTCCTTCAAATCACCGCCATTGGAAACGAGTAGATCTCCTCTTGCACCAGACACGAGGAGCAACAAATGTAATAAATGATTCATTTCATCTGTAATAACCAGTCAAAAACTCGTAATAAGCCGAAGAGGATTTGTAATGAGATTGCTGAAAGTACTAGGCCATCAAAATGCTCGTATAAGGTATTGATTTTACTTTTCCACTACACATTTGATTTTGGTGTTTGCGAACTTTTCACCTGTGGCCTCGCATTCTTCTTACTATCAGAAGCATACCATATCTAAGGTCAGTCCTTCTTCAAACAAAGAAGCATCAAAATCAGCATCTAGCATGTCAAAGAACAGCCAGTACATAATATATAAGACCTTATCTTCTGGTAAGAAGGAAGATGCTATGGAATTAGATCACTTTGTGAGGCCAATGGAATTAGCATATTCCATTTATCTGATATCAGATAGGATCTAAAATTCCGAGCTTGATACAATATAATTTCTTTCTGCTGGGAAGACAAATTTGAAGGCAAAGGATAAGATCGAGGATGCAATAAATCCAAGTGACTTTGAGTTAAACATGACTATTTGTTAAATACTTAGAGAAGTTGATTTCAACACAGTTGGTTTCATGATATTGTCATATGTACTTTGGCTTTGATGCACTGGAAAATCTTTATATGATGTCCCTTTTTATTTGGATTCTTCTTAAGAAGTCAAATAATTTTTTTGCTCTATTTATGTGGAGTGTGGTGCAGCTTTTAGTTTCTTTCTGTGAAATCTTTTTTCTGGACATTTTAATTTTTTCTGATCTCAAGGAATATATATGTAGTTTCTCATTTTTTAACTACTGAATATTTAATTTGCACGTCGCCGTCACCGATATCATGTTGCTGCTTGGTGAGTTCAAATTCTTTCGTTCTTTCTTACCTGAAACTCTGTTGTACTTGGTTAATTGATTCTTCAGTGGCGTTCGTATTTATTGGATGGTGCAGTAACATGAAATGTGTTTATCTTATCCATAATTATGATTGTATCTGCAACTTGTAAAGTTTTAAGTTCTCTTGTCTATTGCCGGTACAGTAAAGAGTTTCGATACATACCTGATATACAGGAAGGCAAGTATTAAGCTAATGATTGAAGATGAGCTTAATAAATTTGACGATACTGAGAAAACAGAGGGTTATGTCGATTTTGTGATGTGCATTCACACCGATTTTTGTTTGAACATCATGAGTTTCATTGACAATTCAGCTGATCTTATTCATGTGAATGCAGTTTCACGAGCATGGCGTCAATTTGGTGAGTGCATATTTAAAAGTGAACGAGTTGGACATATGTTCTTACATATGCATTCTATGTTGCTTCAATGTTGTCATAATTCCCTATTTCAGTGATCGAGAATGGCCTTGCACGAAAGTTGTGTTTAAGATCATATCCGCAAATCTCCAAAGTTACGCATATTTATGTAGATCGTACAACTTTTTGTTTGGAGAATTGCATGGATTGGAAATTTCTATTGAAACAGCAGTAAGTATATGCATCTTTACATGCTCTATGTAAATCGAAAATGTCACCTAGAAGCTGCATAGATAGTGCTGTAAGCGCTTCTAACACTTTTTTTGTTGGGAATAATCCCAGATGTGTTAGAAGAACGTTGTATCCACACATTCTTTGTATGCTTTTATATTGGTCGAGTATAGGACAACAAAATCCTGAAGAACCTGAAACATTGATATATAAGATGAAATCTGGCCTTCGGGTTATTTCTGAGATTAATATTCAACCATTTCAAGGTAATTCACTGTATATATATACATTCTTTCTAGTTTCATTGGATTTTAAATAATAAATTGCTTGTACATATTGCTATGTGGTTGTGGAACCTGTGTACTCGTCGAAATGTGTTAGATTTCGATTTGGTGAGCTCGTTGACCCCAGCAACGAAGGTAAAGCCCGATTTGATTCCCAGAAACTTGATGATGATATGTTCTTATGGACTTATACTTCGCCCGAGTATCCAACAAAAAAGGTCATACCTAATCAAACTAACAAAAAAGGTGAATATCTACAAATTGAGTTGATTGGTAGATTACAGAGAAAAATAGATGGGCTATTCTATATTTAGTTAGTAACCCAACCCGAATCTATGAGTAATCTTTTTATTTGTGTATAATTGAATGTGTGTTTGTTATGTGTGGCAATGTAAGTAGTGTTGTGGTTTTAGGATTTCCTCTGTATCCATATTTTAGCATATCTCGTATAAGTAGAGAAATGAAGATAGTTTTTTACTGCATGAATCGTCCAAGTGAAAGATGTTGCAGCCAATCAAATCTTGTAATTGTCCGCGTTCCACTAACTACAAGCAATTTTCCAATGAGACGAACCATTAAAGCAATTATTTCCGAAATATTATTTTGATTAATCTGAGACAATTAAGTGGGATTTTGTATTCCTTTTATAAATATTTAGACATGATAAATTGAATCTTTATTTTTAGTATACATTACATCAATATGAATTTGCTGTTATGATCAAGGGTAATTGATCTAGTTTAATATAAAACATGACATTTTTTAAAAATATTATAATTTTATTTCTTTGGATAAAATTATTTTAAACTGTTTAATATTTATTCAAATATATAACCATTAGACATTCTTTTCTCAACCATATATATTATAATAATTATCTATAATTACCGATATATATCATAAGAATTAGTATTATATAAATTATAATATAAATGATATATTAATTTATTAATTATTCATTTTATTTTGCAGCATAGGTGAATTTGAAATATATCGATATTATTATTATTAATAATATCCGAGTATCTCCATCATTATATCAATTATTTTGATAGTATTAATTACAATCAGTATGATATGAAACTTTTAATTTTAAAATATTGGTAGAAAATATTTTAAAATATTGTAAATATATAAAATTTATAAGAATACACAACTATCAATTTAACTTATAAATGTTGATTTATACATAATATCATTACAAATAATTAGTATATAAATATAATATTTTGTTAGTTTTAATCGGTTTAATCAAATTTTATTTGTAAATTAGTTAACAAAATCATACCAAGTAGTCGTCGATTTTATTCGACGAGTTATTTAGTTTTTAACGTTTGATTACACTTTTAATTTAGAAAATATAATAAAAAATAACATAAATTTAAAATGCTCATTCGTAAAAATCATAACTATCAATTTAACATGTAAATATGATTTATACAATACAAATAATTACTATTTAAATAAAAAAATGATATATAAAAAATAAAATATAAAAATTATAAATTTTCGGTCATTGTTGTATGAATTTTTTTATAAAAATTAAGAATGATGACGTATACAAAGAGCAAACTCGTAAGAACGAAACAATGAACTTTCAGATTTTTAGATAAATAAATAATATAAAACACTGGAACTACTAAAAAATAAAGTCTAATTAAGAGTCTCCATATAAACCTGATATCCATGAAGGCAAATATTAAGCTAATGATTGAAGATGAACTTAATAAACTTGACGACACTAAGAAAACATAGGATTATGTCGATTTCGTGATGTGCATTCAAACCCATTTGTGTTTAATGGTTCATAGCTTCGTCTGAGCAATTCAAAGCCCCTGAGGATTACATTTATCAAAGCAATATGCCAAAAATTGGAAGAAAGTGATTGGTTCTACAAGAATCAATTTGTATTGCTTGCGGTAGGCACAAGTTTTCAATTAGACGTATGGGCTGCCGCAAAAATATGCACATTTTTAATTAGAAATATTGGGCCAATATAATTAGGCCCAAAAAAATAAAACAGAACGGTTAGAGGAAGATAAATCATGGTTTTAATAACGGGTGGAATATATTTAAATCGATTTAATAGAAAAATAAGTAAAATATTAATAAATCATATAAATATATTTTTTACGAAAAAACTCTAAAGAAATTCCTGAAAAATATAATTAGATAATATAAAAAAATTGATATATATTTAGAAAAATTTTAAAAATTTTTAATATAAATTATTAAAACATGTTTTAACTGATTTTGAGTGAAATAAACAGGTTCAATCGGATTTTTTGGCCCCAAGATCGGTTTTTAAAATAATAAGCTAATCTGTTTAAATCATATCGGGATAATGAGCGATTCTCGATCGAACCGGTCGGTCCAATCGGTTTTTTAAAACCATGAGATAAATACAAGGAAATCATAAGATACATACAACGAAATCATCTATATTATAGGGATCATAATGGATTGGTTTTGGGTAGATTTATTGAAATACATATTCACTTATCACTTATAACTTCAAATTAGTTTTCACTCTAAATTCATATTTAATTTGAATATTCAAATCTATGGCACGAGTTTCATAAAACCCTATAACGGATAATCCTGAACAAAATTTCAAATAATAAAATTTAAATAATTTTTTAACGATATATTTTTGAAAGTTTTAAAAATATTTCAAATAGATTATTTTAATTAGTTTATATTACATGCCTAAATTTAAAAATAATGTGAAAAGCATGTCAAAATTTTAAAATAGCACAAAAAATTGTTATAATCACCACTCTAAACTTTAAATGTTAGTAAATGTATTCTGTAATTTGTATGATTGCATATTTAACCAAAAAATTTCAAAATTATTGTTGTATGGTTATATTGTCCATTAATATTTTAAACACTAGTGTCGTTTGTAGTGTCAATATAACTTACAAAAAATGGAAAAAAAAACTGTTATTTTATACTCTATATTCATTCATAAATAGACAACAAATATACAATTTATAAACTTTCTATACTGCTTTTATATTATACTTAATTAGAAAATAAAAAAAATGAAGGAAGAAAGAAAGAAAGAAAGAAAAATTAGATTGCCAAATTAGCGAACATGTATAAGATTCTAATTTACAACCTGTGTGGGTGGACAAAGGGTGAAAACAAATCGAATCGATTCGCGAACCTCTTGAACCGAGTTGCTCAAGATTCGAGTTCGAGCTTGATTTTTTCAAACCAAACCAAGCTCGGCTCGAGTTCGAATTTCTGACAAACCGAACCTCGAACTTCAAATTTCTAACGAATCGAGGTGAACCGGNTAATAAATATGTGATGTTTATCATCAGCCCTGAACTTTGAAATAGACTAAATGTGGTACCGCAAAAGTTTATAAATTATATATAAAATCAATGAAGTTGATAAAATATATGTTGTTTTAGCCAACGAATCAAATTGTCGTAAATTTTACATAAATTGAGAAACAACAATTTTGGATTACCAAAACGATGCCAAATGAGTAGCATTGGTATATGTGACGACATATCGATCGATACAAAATTAATTTAATTTCATTAATTTTTTAAAAAATAGTAAATTAAATAATTTTTTAAAGTATGATAAAAAACCCAGAAATTCACCAGGAAACAAAAATAATAACTATTTGATGTACTGGGCCGATGATAGATGCGCTGAAGGCACTGGCCCATACCCAGTGGAAATCTAAAGTGCTGAAACATGCTCAAGTTTTTATAAAACGAAGGAAAATGTACAGAAACAACAAGGGGTGGCAGTTGTTGGTAGAAGAGGAAATCAGAGAGTAGTCTTGGATCTATTCTGAACATTGCATAAAGACTACGAATCCCTGGTGAAAATAAGGTGTTGGGCTGCCAGAAGAGAAACATTCTGGATAAACTTGAAAATTTCGAGCCAATCGAACCTTAAAAAACCTAAAATTCGGTTGATTCGATTTGTTTACACACCTCGGGTGGACATTGGAACTCCACTTCAAACTATCTGCAGGGTTAGAGGTGCCTTGACAAAATACAAATTAATTTATTCCGTTTTTGATAAGATTGACATAGGAACACGTGTCAAATCCTATAATATGTTTCTCATTTTTTTTTTAAAAAAATTACTTATAATTTATTTAATTCGATCTATCATTATTATATTTAATTTTTTTGAAATATTCGAAAAATTTAAATAACAATTCTTATATTCCTATTGAAAATTTAGGAATTTTTTTTATAATTTATGATATTTCTTAAACTTAAACTAAATAATTTCACTACGGCCATATTCTCGTTTTGATTTGTAAGGTTTTTGCAATATTACCAGAATTATTATTTTTACATAAATTTACGAATCAGATTCTCCAATATTCGTTATTCTCTTCTGATTCTCAAATCGGATTTTTGAGAAGACAAAATTCAAAAAAATTTAAAATAAATAAGAAATCTAAATTATTATTTATTGCTTTATTATTAATTTTAAATTTTAACCAATTTATAATTAAATATTTATCAATAATTATGAATATTTTTACTTATAAAAAATAAAATAATTATTATAATTATAAAAGTAACGAATCTTACGAATTCTCTAAAAAATTGTGCATTACAAATCACAAATCGTGTCACGTATCGAGGTACTATTGGTTTTTAGATTTGGAACCTAAATAGTATTATTGGGTATTTTCAAGATAAATTAGAGAAATTGGATATTAAACCAAAATCTTGTGTAGACATCTTCTTCTTCCTCTAAATCTCGATTCTCCTTCTCAAATCACCGTCCGTGGAAATCGAGTTGATCTCCTCTTTGCACAAAACAAGAAACAAAACTAGTACCGCAGGAGAAATTAAGGAACGGGGGCTTAATTTGTTCGAAATCCAAATCAATTTCATTTGATCGTCCTCTGCGGAAAGATTGGTTGCAATGACCATCAAAAACTCAGAGAAACAGTCTCACTTTGTAAAGGTACAAACTTTATTGTTTTATTCATGAGTTGATGGTTTTGTTACCATTATGTTTCCGTTTAAGTGATTGTGGAATTCCATAATGTTATCGATATACCACTTTCAAGGCGAGGTTTTTTTTAATTTTGTTCACAAGAAGATGTTATAATTGATAAGTTGATTGAGTTTTTGGTGGAACCTCGTGCTTTGAATCTGAGTGCATTCCGAAAATGATCAGGTTACCTTTTATGTTGTTTTGGCGTTGATTACTTCATAAATATTCATTTAAACTGTAATAACTAGTCAAACACTGGTAATAAGCGGAAGAGGGTTTGTAATGAGACAGCTGAAAGTACTAAGCCATCAAAATGCTCGTCGAAGGTATTGATTTTGATTTGGATTTTTGCGAACTTTTTCACCTTTGACCTCGCATTCTTTTACTATCAGAAACGTACCATATCTAAGGCCAGTCCTTCTTCAAACAAAGAACCATCGAAATCAGCAACTAACATGTCTGCAAGAAAGCCAGCCACGATAGAGGGCAGTATTAGATCACTTATTTCTAAGGCTAATGGAATTAATGTCTCAAAAATGATATGAAATTTTCTTTAGTATATCCATTTATCTGATATCAGTTAGTATCTCAAATTCTGAGCTTGATACAATAAAATTATCTTTCCGCAGGGAACAAAATTTTGAAGGCAAAGGATAAGATGAGATACAATAAATCCAAGTGACTTTGAGTTAAACAAGTAGAATATTTAATTTGCAGGTCACCGTCACTGACATCATGTTGCTGCTTGGTGAGTTCAAATTCTTTCGTTCTTTCCCTGATTGATTCTTTTATCTTATCCATAATTACGGTTTTATCTGCAACTTCTAAAGTGTGATACAGACCTGATAAGCAAGTATTAAGCTAATGATCGAAGATGAGCTTATTAAACTTGACGATACTGAGAAAACAGAGGGTTATGTCGATTTCGTGATGTGCATTCACACTGATTTGTGTTTACACATCATGAGTTTCATTGACAATTCAGCTGATCTTATACATGTGAATTCAGTTTCACGAGCATGGCGTCAATTCGGTGAGTGTTTATTTAAAAGTGAACCAGTTGGATGTATGTTCTTACATCTGCATCCTATGTTGCTTTAATGTTGTTATAATTCCCTATTTCAGTGGTTAAGAATGGCCTTGCACGGAAGTTGTGTTTAAGATCATTTCCGCAAATCTCCAAAATTACGCATATTTATGTAGATGGTACAACTTTTTGTTTGGAGAATTGCATGGATTGGAAATTTCTATTGAAACAGCAGCAGGTATATGCATCTTTACATGCTTTATGTAAGTCGAAGATTTCACCTAGAGACTGCATACATAGTGCTGTAAGCGCTTCCAGCACTTTCTTTGTTTGGAATGTTCCTAGAAGTGTCACAAGAACTTTGGATCCTGGTGTGCATTCCCTTTTATATTGGTCGAGTACAGGACAAGAAAATCCTGAAGTACCTGAAACATTGATATATAAGATGAAATCTGGCCTTTGGGTTATTTCTGAGATTAATATTCAACCTTTTCAAGGTAATTCAGTGTATATATATACATTATTTCTTGTTTCGTTTGATTTTAAATAATACATTGGCTGTACAGATTGTTCTGTGGCTGGGGAACCTGTGTACTCGTCGAAATGTGTTAGATTTCGATTTGGTGAGCTCGTTGACTTAGCAACGAAAGTAAAGCCCGATTAGATTCGAAGAACATATGATGATATGTTCTTATGGACTTATACTTCGCCTGAGTATCCCATGAAAAAGGTCATTCCTAATCAAACAATCAATTGCTACTAGTTATGTTTTGTGTTGTGATGATGTTTTTTGAACAGAATATTTTGCTACAGAGATTTGTGTTGCCAAAGGCCCACCTTATTGAAGGTGGATATATGCAAATTGAGTTGATTGGTAGAGTAAAGAGAAAAATGGATGGATATTCTATATTTGGTTAGTGACCCAACCCGACCCAAACTCATTGTTTGTTTATGATAAAATTGTGTAATTGTCCCATAATGTTTAAAATAGTGTAAATGCGATGCCCCAAAGTTTATAAATGGCGTGAGAAGTCCTTGAAGTTTCAAAACATTTCAAAAATGACTATCGAGTGAACAGTATTGATTTTCGTCTTTTTTCGTATAATTGGTTTTTGATAATTTATGTGTTATTTTTAAAAATTTAAAGTTTGGAGACATAGTCATAACATTTTTTGAAAGTTAATGAATCAAATATAAATTCTGAGACGTTTAAAATATTAACGAGTATAAGGGTTGAATATGAACGGTTTTGGAACTTCGGTGGCTGACCACGTAATTCGTAAACCTTGAGGGTATTGTATTTACGACATTTAAAGTTTGAGCGGCTAACCGTGCACATTATATTAACTTCTTGGGTTTTGTATGCAATTTACAAATTTTAGGGTACTGTTTTTACATTATTATAAAATTTAGAGGTCAATTATAAACATTAGTCGTTTATTTATAATGGATTATGTGTTTGTTTCTGTGGCAGTGTAAGTAGGGTTGCAGCTTTAGGATTCCCTCTGCATCCATATTTTAGCATGCGTCGTACAAGTAGAGAAGTGAAGCTTGTTTACTACATGAATCATCCAAGCGAAAGTAGATATTCGGCTTATTTGGCAAGTTTATAAAGTGCATGAGTTGAATACATTTATAATAACATTATTTTAAAACTATTTTGAAATAACAGTGATATGATGAATTTAATTTAAGTAAAAATACATATTTATTTTTAATATACAAATATAATTCACTCAAAGTAATCGATTTATACTTCTTAACATTCATAATTGAATCAATTAAGTTATACATCAACATCAAACTATAGATAAAATTTTTTGAGACTTACACAATTGAAAAATATAAATATAATATAGTTTCCCCCTAAAAGTCTTTAGAAACGACATTTTATCGTTATTAGTCAATGCAATATATAGGTAGGTATCAATTTTTTTTTGTGTTTCACTTAAAAACCTTAAAATAATAACATTTATTGTTTTTTAGAGTTGGACCAAAACCCTGGATCCAACCCTAAAACGTGACACCAGTACCTGTCGATATACCCTGTATATCGATCGGTGTAACGACATTCGTTCAATGCAATAAAATGAAAAAAACTAAGTGACATGTAGAACTAATAAAGTCATTTTAGTATACTATAAAGCCGTGTTAGGATAATACATGCTATTGTCACTGGTTACGAAAACCAAAAAATAAGGGTGTGCAACGAGACTTGTGTTATGATTGGAGAAACAACGTTTTAAGAAATTGTGTTGAATGTGCTTCACTTCATAAAATTAAATCAAACAAACCCATGAGGTTGGAACCAATCAATTGGAATGAATTATTTGAGATTTTGTATTATTTTTTAAATATTTATACGTATGATAAATTGAATATCTATTCATATAATCCTTCAAATGATTTTTTTGTTTGGAAATATTATCATAGCATCTAGTTTAATCTAAAGTGTGAGTGACATTTTTAAAAAAATATTATTTCTTTGAGTAAAATCATTTAACCGATTCAGATCAATATCAAACCAGTTCAAACTTTTTTTGTATTTTTCAATATTTGAAATGTTTAGATGATTTTTTATATGTTTTTCTTCAAGTTTTCATATAATAATAAATATGTGATGTTTATCATCAGCCCTGAACTTTGAAATAGACTAAATGTGGTACCGCAAAAGTTTATAAATTATATATAAAATCAATGAAGTTGATAAAATATATGTTGTTTTAGCCAACGAATCAAATTGTCGTAAATTTTACATAAATTGAGAAACAAGAATTTTGGATTACCAAAACGATGCCAAATGAGTAGCATTGGTATATGTGACGACATATCGATCGATACAAAATTAATTTAATTTCATTAATTTTTTTAAAAATAGTAAATTAAATAATTTTTTAAAGTATGATAAAAAACCCAAAAATTCACCACGAAACAAAAAATAATTATTTGATGTACTGGGCCGATGATCTGAAAAAAATAGCATAAATTTTCGATTGATTTTGTTTTTGTCATGAATTAATTTTGTTTCTTAAACATAGTACTGATTTGCAGTCTGATATGACAGCTTTTTCGGGAGCTCGGTTTCTATAATTATAGAAACCGAGCGTTTTTCTTCTGTTTACTCGTAAAATCTATTTTAAAGAATCTTGTTGCTGCAATTTCTTGAATCAGGTGTGTGTTGTGGTCTGAGGGACTGTATCCTGTCTTGGTTCCCGCAATTTTTTTCTGGTGGTTTCGCCTCGAGTGGTGAAGCGAGTCAAAGAGCAGAGCGTTGCGGCTATTTCTGTGTAATTTTCATTACCGCGCTCTGGGCTATTCAAAGCATCTGTACAGNAAAATTGGTAGCTCGGTTTCTATAATTATAGAAACCGAGCTCCCGAAAAAACTGCTATGTCTGACTGCAAATCAGTGCTATGTTTGAGAAACAAAATTAATTCATGACAAAAACAAAATCAATCGAAAATTTATGTTATTTTTTACGTTTTAACATGTTAACCTGTCATCTAAAAAAACTCACCCGTGAAAATAAGGTGTTGGGCTGCCAGAAGAGAAACATTCTGGATATCTGAAATCTGTTGGCTCGTTCGAGTTCTCCGTGCAAGAATATCAAGAATCAGGTATATTTTTATCTGAAATCTTCATTCTGCTGTTGCAATTGTGTGAATCTTGTTTCTGTACAGTTGATACGTGAATTGGTATGGAGGTTTTTCTTCTGTTTACTCGTAAAATCTATTTTAAAGAATCTTGTTGCTGCAATTTCTTGAATCAGGTGTGTGTTGTGGTCTGAGGGACTGTATCCTGTCTTGGTTCCCGCAATTTTTTTCTGGTGGTTTCGCCTCGAGTGGTGAAGCGAGTCAAAGAGCAGAGCGTTGCGGCTATTTCTGTGTAATTTTCATTACCGCGCTCTGGGCTATTCAAAGCATCTGTACAGAGAAATGGCTGAAGATTCAAAAACTGTAATCAAGCAAGTGCGGGAGCAACTCAACAATTTAAGGAAGTTTATGATCAGTGAATTTAACAAGATCGAGGAGATATTGGAGACGTTGATACAAGAACCTGAATTGCCAATTGAAGAAACAAATGTGCATGCTGATAGAAAGAATGATGCTTTGAAAGACGTGGATACGGGATCTTAATCAGAATTTATTTCAAAATATCAAGTCAAAGAACGTCAAATGTCTATTCAGTATACTAGAAGAAAGAGAAAGATTGTTCCTAAACCGGCCGATTTGGACCGCACCCCATAATAATACCGATCCTGTATACTCTTGTTTTTTCATTTTTTCCCACAAATTTTCTAGGGTTTGCGAGATTCTTGATGCAAAGAGTAATGGCTTAAAACTGTCGGGATTGGTACAAACTAGAAATCCGGAACAAGTATTTTCATATGCAATTTCAAAGCCTTGATTTTCTGGTGTTAATTTGTTTAGTGTTGTCGCCACTTTAATAGAATATACATAAGTACAATAATTAAAAAATATATCAAAAAATCAAAAATCTGTTTGTGTTTCTTTAGAACATAGTAGTTGTATTACTATTAAAGTTTGCGGAGATTTCAGAGAAATACTCAATCAAATAATTCTTGTTGTTAGCGGCGATTGTACAACATTACATATTTATATTGGTCTAAACTACTACATCGATCGACATGGTAGCAAAGTAGGTTGGTAGGAACCAAAGAATGCCGATCGATATTCTCCATGTTGGTCAACACCTCCCCTCAAGTCGGTAAATACAGATATTGTATTCCCGACTTGTTCAACAGGTAATCAAGACGGTCTGCACAAAGAGCATTCGTCATCATATCAAACATTTGATTTTCACTCTTGACGTAACGTGTCTTGATTTCTCCAGCTAGCACTTGATTGCGAACATAATGGCGATCGACTTCAATATGTTTAGTGCGTTCATGAAAAACCGGATTGGCGGCAATCTGGATAGCTGATTGGTTGTCACAAAACAAAGTCACGTCATTCATGCTCTGTCCTATTCCCAAGTCGGTCATCAAACTGCGTAGCCATTTAAACTCTTGACATGTCGCTCGCATAGAGCGGTATTCCGCCTCGGTCGACGAGAGAGATAGAATATTCTGTTTCTTTGTCTTCCATGCCACAGGCGATAATTCAAGAAATATGAGATATTCTGTCAAAGAACTTCGTGTTTGTGGACATAGCCCAGTCAAAGAGCTTCGTGTTTTTCGACTAACTGATCGTGGAATTCCATAATGTTATCGATATACCACTTTTCAAGGCGAGGTTTTTTTAAATTTTGTTCACAGGAAGATGTTATAATTTGGTAAGTTGATTGAGTTTTTGGTGGAACCTCGTGCTTCTGAATCTGAGTTGCATTCCGAAAATGATCAAGTTACCTTTTATGTTGTTTTGGCGTTGATTACTTCATAAATGATTCATTTTAACTGTAATAACTAGTCAAACACTGATAATAAGCGGAAGAGGGTTTGTAATGTGACAATTGAAAGTACTAGGCCATCAAAATGCTCGTCGAAGGTATTGATTTTGATTTGGGTTTTTGCGAACTTTTTCACCTTTGACCTCGCATTCTTTTTACTATCAGAAACGTACCATATCTAACGCCAATCCTTCTTCAAACAAAGAAACATCGAAATCAGCAACTAACATGTCAAAAAGAAGCCACGCCACAATACATAAGACCTTTTCTTATGGTAAGAAGGAAGACACTACCATTAAAAATCCATCAACTGCAAGAAAGCCAGCCACGATAGAGAGCATTATTAGATCACTTATTTCTGAGGCTAATGGAATTAAATGTCTCAATAATGATATGAAATTTTCTTTAGCATATTCCATTTATCTGATATCAGTTAGTATCTCAAATTCTGAGCTTGATATAATAAAATTGTCTTTCTGCCGGAACAGAATTTTGAAGGCAAAGGATAAGATGGAGGATACAATAAATCCAAGTGACTTTGAGTTAAATAAGACTATTTGTGAAATACTTAGAGAAGTTGATTTCATCACAATTAGTTTCATGATATTGCCCTATGTGCTTTGGCTTTGATGCACTGAGAAATCTTTATATGATGCTCCTCTTTTAGTTTCCTTTCGTGAAATTGTTTTTTTCTGGATATTTTAAATTTTTCTGATCTCATGAAATGTATATGCAGTTTCTCATTTTTTAACATGGACAACTACTGAATATTTAATTTGCAGGTCACCGTCACTGACATCATGTTGCTGCTTGGTGAGTTCAAATTCTTTCCTTCTTTCTTCTCTGTTGTACTTGGTAAATTGATTCTTCGGCGGCGTTTGTATTTATTTGATGGTGCAGTAACATTAAATGTGTTTATCTTCTTATGATTATGGTTTTATCTGCAACTTGTAAAGTGTTAAGTTATATTGTCTATTGTCGGTACAGTCAAGAGTTTCGATACAGACCTGATATCCAAGATGGCAAGTATTAAGCTAATGATTGAAGATGAGCTTAATAAACTTGACGATACGGATGATGTAGAGAAAACAGAGATTTATGTCGATTTCGTGATGTGCATTCACACCGATTTGTGTTTACACATCATGAGTTTCATTGACAATTCAGCTGATCTTATCCATGTGAATTCAGTTTCACGAGCATGGCGTCAATTCGGTGAGTGTTTATTTAAAAGTGAACGAGTTGGACATGTTCTTAAAAATGCATCCTATGTAATTCCTTATTTCAGTGGTTAAGAATGGCATTGCACGGAAGTTATGTTTAAGATCATTTCCACAAATCTCCAAAGTTAAGCACATTAATGTTGATCGTAAAACTTTTTGTTTGGAGAACTTCATAAGTTGGAAATTTCTATTGAAACAGCATCAGGTTTATGCATATTTACATGCTCTATGTAAATCGAAGATTTCACCTAGAGACTGCATAGATAATGCGTTAAGTGCTTCCAGTACTTATTTTGTTGGGAATATTCCCAAAAGTGTCACAAGAACTCTGCATCCACACATCCCTGGTATGCATTCCCTTTTATATTGGTCTAGTACTGGACAAGAAAATCCCGATGAACCTGAAACATTGATATATGAGATTTGTGTTGCCAAAGCCCCACCTCATTAATGGTGGATATCTTCAAATTGAGTTGATTGGTAGATTACAAAAAAAGGAAATGGATGGGTTATTCTATATTTGGTTAGTGACCCGACCCGAACTCATGAGTAAACTTATTGTTCGTCTATAATGGAATGTGTGTTTGTTTGTGTGGCAGTGTAAGTAGGGTTGTGGCTTTAGGATTTCCTCTATATCCATATTTTAGCATGCGTCGTACAAGTAGAGAAGTGAAGCTGGTTTACTACATGAACCCTCCAACTAAAAGATGTTGCAACCAATCAAGTATATGGCCCAAATCCTGTAATTGTCCGCGTTCCACTAATTACAAGCATTTTATCTAATGTGGCGAATCATTGAAGCAACTCATGCGTCGATATTCGGCTTATTTTGTACGTTAATAAAGTACGGTGAGGTGAGCTGAGGTGGGTGGGATAAAATATAGTGTATTAGAATGCATTTATAATAAAATGATTTTAAAAACTGTTTTGTAAATAACAAATGTATAATTAATTTGATTTAAGAAAATTATATATTTATCCTTATAATCAAAATATAATTCACTTAAATTAACCGATTTATACTTCTTAACATTCAGAATTGAATCAATTAAGTTATACATCAATGTCAAATATAGATAAAATCTCTTGAATTATGCATCTAAAACCAAATATCATACTCATACAACAGAAAAATAAAGAATATAAGATAATCTTGTCTGAAAAGTCTTTAGAAACGATATTTTATCGTTATTTGATAAATACAATATTTTCATATTAGTTAAGGTGGTATATAGGTCGGTACCAAATTTTTGTTTTGTTTTTTACTTTAAAACCTTAAAATAATATTATTTTATTATTTTTTAGGGTTGGACAAAAAACCCGGGATCCAACCCTAAAACGTGATATCAGTACCTATCGATATACCCCTGGTATACTGATCGGTGTAACGACATTCGTTCAATGCAATAAAATGAAAAACCTAGTGATATGTAGAATTATTAAGGCCATTTTAGTCTTCTACTTTCTACAAAATCGCGTTAGGATGATAGATGCTATTATTAGTGGTTAGGAAAACGCAAAAAAATAAGGGTGTGCAACGCGACCTGTGTTATGATTGGAAAAATCTCGTTAGGATGAGCGAAACGTGTTTCCAACATTTCGGTTTAAACCGATTCAGATCGATATCAAACCAGTTCTTTTTTGTATTTTTTGATATTTGAAGTGTGTATATAATTTTTTATTTGTTTTTCTTGAAGTTTTCATATAATAATGAATGCGTGATATTTGTCATTAGCCCGAACTTTGAAATAGTCTAAAGGTGGTACCCAAAAAATTTATAAATTACATACAAAATCCATGGAGTTGATAAAATGTATGTTGTTGATACCAAACTTTTTAAAATTGTTATGAATTAATAACAATTTATCAAATCAATTTCAAAATTTTAAAAAATAATTAAATAAAAAATATATCATTATAATATAATGTTGTTAAGAATAATATGATAGTTTTTTGGTGTTCGGATATAATAATTAATAAACCGATCCAATGTCGATATCTAAATAAAATTTCGGATCGATATGAAAACTTTACAAATTAAAAGAGTATGATCTAAACCGTACCGATTCTAGTTCAAACTGGATGAACGGGTCTGGTTTTAGAGCATTGTTGTATACCCATGTCCGGAGATTACAACAAATATCAATGGAGAAAGAAGAGTGCAACCCGATATTCTAAAGTCCGGATATTACAACAAAAATCAATGGGGAATGAAGAGTGCAACATGATGCCCTAGTCATGGAGATTGGTCCTAGCATATTACAACAACCTCATTTCCGATTCTCTATTTAACTTCATTTAAAGAATTGGCGATCAAATTTGTCAAATTATCAAACTTTGGGATTAAATCTATCTAAATATTAAACTTTGGTGACTAAATTTGTCATTCAAAATAATAAATTTGTAAAAAAAAACAAAATTGTTAACTAAATGTGTTATTTTCTCATAAATAATAAAAGACATTAGGTTAAGTCCAGTGAGCAAGTAATCTAATTTAAAAATTTAATGTGATGCAACTTTTCCAATTAAGATATGCATTAGCCAACGAATCAAACAGTCGTAAATTGTACATAAATTGAGAAACAAAAATTTTCGAATACGAAACAACGTTTTCAAATCAGTAGGGTTGGTATACCAGACGATATATGGATGGATACAAAATTTAATTTAATGTTTTAAAAAATAATAATTTAATTAGTTTTTTAAAGTATGATAAAAAAACCCAGAAATTTACAGGATACCAAAATAATGGGTTTGTTTGGTACTCCGCTCATAGATACGCTGAAGGCACTGGCCCATACCCAGTGGAAATCTAAAGTGCTGAAATAGAGTCACGCTTTTATAAAACGAGTAAAATGTGCAGATACAACAAGGGGTGGCAGTTGTTGGTAGAACTTAGAAGAAGAAATCAGAAAGGAGTCTTGATCTATTCTGAACAGTGCAAAAAGACTACGAATCCCTGGTGAAGAAACATTCTGGATATTTGAATTCTGTTGGCTCGTTAGAGTTCTCTATCCGCTGCCTCTGCTTTGCTGCAAGAATATCAAGAATCAGGTATATTTCAGACATTGCCCTTTTACGTGGAGAGTTTTACCACTCTCAATTCACTAATACGAGTTTCTTGTTACAGGTTACGGTCAAGAAGAAAACAACAAACAATCTTCATTCTGCTGTTGCAATTGTGTGAATCTTGTGTTCTGTACAGTTGATACGTGAATTGATATGGAGGTTTTTCTTCTGTTTACTCGTAAAATCTATTTTACACAATCTTGTTGCTGCGAATCAGGTGTGTGTTCTTTTATTGTCTTGGTTACAGAAATGGCTAAAGATTCAAAAACTGTAATCAAACAAGTGCGGGAGCAACTCCACAATTTAAGGAACTTAATGAATAGTGAATTTAACAAGATCGAGACGTTGATACAGGAATCTGAATTTCCAATTGAAGAAACAAATGTGCAGGCTGATACAAAGAATGAAGTTGTGAATCAATCAGAATCAGAATCAGAATCAGAATCAGAATCTGAATCTATTTCAAAATATAAAGTCAAATGCCTATTCAGTATANTATATATTTATTATTATATATATATAAAAGTATATTAGTATTTTTACATAAATCACGATCATAATATCGCAATTTTACCAAACATACTTAAAAATTCACGATCATCATATCTCACCACACTTCACTACACCTCACCACACCTCACAACATCTTACCGCACCGTAATTTTAAAAAAGTTGAACGAAACAAAACCAATAACTATTTGATGTACTGGGCCGCTCATAGATACGCTGAAGGCACTGGCCCATACCCAGTGGAAATCTAAAGTGCTGAAACAGAGTCACGCTTTTATAAAACGAGGAAAATGTGCAGATACAACAAGGGGGTGGCAGTTGTTGGTAGAACTTAGAAGAAGAAATCAGAAAGGAGTCTTGATCTATTCTGAACACTGCAAAAAGACTACGAATCCCTGGTGAAGAAACATTGTGGATATCTGAATTCTGTTGGCTCGTTAGAGTTCTCTCTCCGCTGCCTCTGCTTTGCTGCAAGAATATCAAGAATCAGGTATATTTCAGACATTGCCCTTTTACGTGGAGAGTTTTACCACTCTCAATTCACTAATACGAGTTTCTTGTTACAGGTTACGGTCAAGAAGAAAACAACAAACAATCTTCATTCTGCTGTTGCAATTGTGTGAATCTTGTGTTCTGTACAGTTGATACGTGAATTGGTATGGAGGTTTTTCTTCGGTTTACTCGTAAAATCTATTTTACACAATCTTGTTGCTGCGAATCAGGTGTGTGTTCTTTTATTGTCTTGGTTACAGAAATGGCTAAAGATTCAAAAACTGTAATCAAACAAGTGCTGGAGCAACTCCACAATTTAAGGAACTTAATGAATAGTGAATTTAACAAGATTGAGACGTTGATACAGGAATCTGAATTTCCAATTGAAGAAACAAATGTGCAGGCTGATACAAAGAATGAAGTTGTGAATCAATCAGAATCAGAATCAGAATCAGAATCAGAATCTGAATCTGAATCTATTTCAAAATATAAAGTCAAATGCCTATTCAGTATACTAGAAGAAACAGAAAGACTGTTCCGAAACCGGCTATCTTGCTTGATGCTTGCCCATGTAGCACCGGGATGTTTTACAGAGTTAGTCTCAAAACTATTGAATGTCAAGGTTTAATTTGCCTCAAAATTCATGAAGTAGAAATCTGGAACAAGTATTTTCATATGCAATTTCAAAATCTTTCTTTCCTTCGATTTTCTGGTGTTAATTTGTTTACTATTGTCGTGATTTTATCCATCTTACCACTTTAATCCATTTAAAACTTTAAATAAGTTAAATAATTAGAAAATATATCAATAACCTGTTCGGGTTTCTTTAGAACATTAAGGTTTATGATTCAAACATCTTCATTCTTCTTTCTCATCAAACAATACACTCATACAAGAAAAAGTAGGTCATTTCCTGGATCCTTCACATTCTTCACTTTTTGGGTATTTCATGGAAGCTTTGATTGAGTTGGGTTAAATTCTTCAAAGCCGTAGAGCTGTGCAGGCCAGTTCATCTGGATCAGCATCCATCGACGGCATCACATTAAGGTCAAAAGGCAAAGGATTTTTACAGGAGAACGAGGCTACGTCACCATCTTCAACAACAGAGGATGATGAATCACAGTCACTGTGGCAATCATCTGGAACCATCGGGGGAGACCGAGGAAACCTCCTCAAATCATGTACCTGCGGCATTGGTCGAGGACGACTGAAGGACTCCACAGTGCTGCTCATCCCGCTCGACGTTCGTCTCTGCTGCGCAATTATCTGTTGGTCTTGTTGATAAAATCCAGATCCCATAAATGAATCATTGTGGTAATTCACAATTTGTGGCTGGTTAGTGTTCTGTGCGTTGAAATCAGGAAAAACAACGCCGTTCCCTTGCATAGCAAAATTAGTCTTTGCTTTAGAACCACGAAGAGAACGCGCTGCGGCATCGTACGCACGAGCAGCATCCTCCGCCGAATCAAAGGTACCTAACCAAACACGCGTCTTCTTCCAAGGATCCCTAATTTCCGCTGCATATCGTCCCCATGGTCTTTTTCTCACACCACGAAACCTGATATCTTTATGAACTTCAGATCCATTACCTAATCCTCCATTTACTTCCTCCGATTGCCTTCCCAACAATCTACCTCTCTTCATCGCCAAACCACAAAACCCAGAAAACAAAAACCAAAATTTGAAACAAAAAATGATTTAAATCATTTGGGTATGTATAATCAGTCACAATAAGAACAAGGGCATAAAGTAAACGCCCAGAAAACCCAACTTATGTACACAAGAAAACAAGGTTCACAGATGATACAGAGATGAAGGAATGGGGCTAGAATTAATCTACAAAATTTAAGCTTTTCCCCCCTTCTCTCTTCGAATTGTAATGTGGGGGCGGGGCGGGGGTGGTCTTGATTTTTTTATCTTTGGTTCGCTGCTTTTCCAATTTCTGGTGGAAAAGAAATGCAATTGCTTT
Organism: Utricularia reniformis; assembly: GCA_009725065.1. NCBI lineage: Eukaryota > Viridiplantae > Streptophyta > Magnoliopsida > Lamiales > Lentibulariaceae > Utricularia > Utricularia reniformis. The sequence continues at coordinate 60,025 of RWGZ01000166.1, forward strand.
CTCGATTTCTTCTACTTTCTTCTCACCGACCCTATCTCCAAATGACCATAAAGCCCCTGTCTTTCTCCAACACCGATTTTTATAAACCGTCAACCGCCCGGTCCAACCACTTTCTTAACCTAAATCATGATTTCACTGCCACTTGTTTCGTGAACAAGTGTACATTTGTGTATTTTTGTACAATGAGTAGAGTGTTGGTTAAAAATATAATTAAATTATTCATTAAAAAATCAACGTTAAGATATTTCAAATTATTTATGTTTTTATTCTAAGAATTCTATATAATTTTAAATTTCAAGAAATTAAATCATAAAATTAAACAGATGATAATATTTTAATTAAATATATAAATGAAAAAGTCATCCACTTACAAATTTAATATTTATAAATTTAAAATATAAAAAGACATTGACCCAATGTTTAAAATAATGTAAAATCGATGTACTCAAAATTTAAAATTATATATTCAACTATTAAAGTTCCAAATCCATTTAAAAATGATTTTCGAGTGAATAATAAATGTGTTCGTTCTTTTTGTCTTAATAGTTTTGAAAATTTATGTGTTATTTTAAAGTTTTCGAAGTTTAGAAACATGGTCATATTCTTAAGGTTAATTGTCAAATATAAACTATAAATATATTTAAAACATTAAAGAGTATTATTATCAAATATTAACGATTTTGGAATTTTGGAAAACAAGCACACAATTCTTAAAATTTGAAATAATGATGTTTTCAACTTTTAAAAGTTAAAAGATCAACAACACGTATTATATCAATTTTATGAGGTTTTAGATGTAATTTACAAAATTTGAGATATCATTTTTACACTATTTTAAAGTTTTGAGTATTAAAAAACGACACTAACATTTCAATATTTATTTATATAAATACATTACCATTTGTGATAAATTTATTGTTATTTTAAACTTGAAAAATGTGGATTAATGTTTATCGTGGAATTTTAATCTTGTGATTAATTTGGGAGGACTGTTTGGGTCAAATCACTCATTAATCTAAATAGTTGGCCGACTATTGATGGAATAAAATAATTATTATAATTATGATAATTAATATATTTTGCTTTCAAGTAACGCCTAACTAAACCTCCATCATCAATTACATCTACAAAATTGACTGGATTTCATAATCAGTAATTATGGTTCAAATTTCATGTCAATTTATCCCATTATCAACTTAATTTATATTCATAAATAAATATTATCATATTAATTATGGTTTTCATTCTTTAATTCAATAACAAATATTTTAAAATAATCAGTTTTTCAAAACGTCTAAAAAGACCTATATTAAGAATATATAATATAAATAACAAAAATTATTATTATTCGGATTCTAAATGTTTTTATTGCTTTGTAGTTTATTGAGAGCTTGAATAATATAATCAAACAATATGGAAATTAAAGAATAATGTTATAATTAAATCAATATAGTTAGTGTCACAATAACCTAGAATGTCATCGTGCACTACTTTTTAAAATTTATTATAATTAATTAAATTTATATATTTGTTTTTTAATTTAGGCATAGAAAAATTAAATAATCCATATATTTTTAAAATTCTTAAGATTCACAATTTATAATATTAATCTATTATTGGTTACTTATTATGATTTCGTTGGTAATTAGCAAGGAAGTCATACCGATCGATACCATTGATATCGGTCTCAACCGGTATGAGTGATTTTTTTTATATACCGTTGGTATACCGGTGATATATCGAAATACCGACGTACTGGTCACAACCGATATTTACCGGTATGTCCGGTATACCACCGGTATGACTTCCATGGTAATTACACAGAATTGTCCTTATTGTAACCCATATATTGTACTTACAATTATACTTATAAAACTATGAACATACTCTATTTTGTACATTTAGGAAAAGATGGATAAATAAAGACCTTACCAATGCAAAAATTCAAGATTCGTATTGTTTTGAGAAAAATAATATAAATTGAATATTTTCAATAATTTGAATGTTATTTTAGGTCAATTAACAATCAAATGACATAAAATGTGTGGTTATTGAAGGTGATTTTGTTTATAAGAACAAAATCTGACATTAATACCATATTGATTAATATTGAGAAAATGATTTTGATCCCCAAATTTTCAAGATTTTGATAAATTTGATTTACATAATTTGCAATGATATTGATGAGATCACCGGAACCCGGTACCCCGGACAGGGTAGGGGCCAAGCTTGGCCAAAGAAACTCAAACAACGTAAACCGAACTTGGAGCCCCAGAGCCAACCCACGTGAGTGAATGGTTCACTCAGATCCTATGGCCCGATCGATCATCTATGGCGATCGGTCCCGATGTGTAGGGCCCTGCATCTCCTACGCGCTGGACCGATCGGTCCACATATTACAGGCGTTGCTTCGGGCCATTCTCACTCAACCCATGCAACGACAACCCTCGACAGCCCTGTAAGAAGCGTGGTCCGGCGAAGACGTACGAGCCACCAGTGGCCAGAAAGTAGCCGGCTAGTAGCGCCGAAAGGTCTAGCGCCATACAGTTTGTGAGGCCGTTTCCGGTGGCTGCTCCGCCTGACATTAGCCGACCTAGAAGCAAAAGACATGCACAAAACGACACTCTACTGTACATAGTACAGTGAGAGTATAAAAATGACGCTTAGAGTGTGAGAAAGAAACTTCTTCCGTTTTCTCTCCAGAGCTTTCGCACAAAGGAGTTGTTCTCGATTTATTTTCGACTCTCCTTTTTCTCTTTGTTGTCTAAAGAACAAACATGTATTGTATGATCATGAATATGTTATTTGAACCGACTAAGGGCACTTCTTTTAGCCCTTAGTCAAGTGGTTTTTTCCTCGTTTCGAGGTTTTCCACTATAAAATCCTCGTGTCTTTTCACCTTTGATTCATAACCGTTCTCCACATATCAAATAAATACTAACCTAGTTCGTCTTGCAACGAACCAATCAACTGTTAACACCCCGGTTTTCGAACCACAACAGATATATTTAATACTTAAATTTTAAGGGTAAATATGATACTCCAAGTTTGCAACATTTGACTAATAAGATCACAAAATGACAAATCGATCATCACAATATGATTTTTCCAATAATCTCAATTGATAAAATTGAAAACTTTGGTTTTAATTATGTAACATAAACTCAACTTTGTGAACTATTTTTATTAAAAGTTACAAGTATAGAGATCAATTTGTCATCGTAATACTTTGGGATTCTACTTGTCACAGTTATAAAATTTTAATGATTTAAATTGTCAAAACCATTAAACTAACCAAATAAAATTTGAGTCTTGATCATTAATAAATAAAATTTATAAATTTTAAATACCTCATCTTAGTGCAATTTAATGCATTACATTCAAAGTCAAAGGTTTGAATGTAAAGTTGTTCAGAGTAGGTAAATTTATAATGATTAATTAATAAATGAGAACTTGGAATAAGGGTTACAAAAAACTTTGGAATTTCAAATATTATATCGAAATTTTGTTATTTCGGTATTTGATATTTGGTATTCGGTATTTAAAATTCGGTTTGATATTCATTTTTATGAAATTATGAAATTTGGTTTTGTATTCTGTAATAAAAATAAAAATTCGGAATATACCGAATTACCAAATTAATTTTTATTTTTAAAAATTTTTAATTGAGTCATTAGTTTTTCAATTTTTGATAACTTGACCTATGAAGATGTCATTAGTATGAGGTTTCTCGTAAACTCATTGATTTTTATAGAAATTTTTTTAGTTAAAAAAATGTTGAACCATTTATATGCACTAAAGACTGGCTCCGTAGACTACATTCTTATGATATTGATGAAGATCAATACGAGCAATATAAATTTAGAAAGATAATTTAGATTCCATATGAATAAACTGTTAATTCTAACTTATTTTATAATAATTATTTTTCGTATTTTATTTCAAAATTTTCATAACATTCTACACTTTTATTTAAGTATATACTTGAAGAATTGAAATTTGTTATATTATATGGATACAACAATATGATTAATGACTCAATCATTATCTTTTGAATATATTTTTCTATTTATAAGACATACATGAGATGTTCATTATTATTTTTTAGGTACTTTAATTTTGGTATTTTGGTACCAATAACAAAATACCGAAATTATTTCGGTATTTCGGTTCGGTACCAAAAAAATAATTGATTAGACTTTATATTTGATTTTATTGATAATTTGATATTCGATATTTCAATATTTTGTTTGGTTTGATATTTGGTAAGAAATGCTCACCTCTACTTCCAATCAAATAGTCTGGAAGAATCCAACGGTTGAGTATTCTTTGTTATTAAATATGCAAATAGATTTATTGTTCCAATACAAAATGCATAAAATAAAATTTGAAAATACTATATGAGAATAATTATAATTTTTTGCTTTCAATTTGACTAGTAAATTAAATTTACCATTACAATTTCATAACTAATATATTCATTAAATTTCTAATGTCTTTAATTTTTTTATTATAAATGTAAATAATATTATATGATACTACTACTTTGTAATAAATTAATATTATTATTTTTATTTAAAGAAAAATCTTTAATTCAAATCCACTCGTCCCCCACCTCACTTCGTCAATTAAATCTTACGGCTTCTTCTAGTCCCCTATATTTTAATCTTTTTCCCTTTTACTTTACTATTTATAATTTTACTTTTTCCACATCAAAGTCAAATCTTAGTTCAATGTTGGTCCGGTCCATATTAATAAATATGAGATAATTATTTAATAATTCTGATAGAACAAAAATATTATTTTTATTGATTAAATTCGATATATTGACTGGTGTTTTACTTAGACACCTAAAATTTTAAATAATTTTTTTAAAAAATTAAATAAATAGCCCACAACTTACGAGTTGTGTAAATGACATGTCTAACTTACGAAATTGTAAAAATATCACATAAAGTTATCAATACAATTTTTTTTTACTCCTGACATTATATAGCACACGGTTTTTCGTTAAGTTGACAAACGTTTTTCCGTTACCATGTATGATCCTTAAAGTACTCAAATAAAACTCGTTTGAAAAATTATACAAATTGACCCATAATGTTCGAGAATTGTGCATAAATATAAAATATTAACGATTTCGTTAGAGTACAAATGATAAACGATATTGGAAACTTGAGATCCATTATGTTCATTTAATTGAAATTGAAGCGACACAAATGCATTTTTTTTTCAAAAAATATATTATATTTACAATTTTGTAACATGTTATTTACACATTCGGTAAGTTGAATGCCAAACCCACTCTAATTTAACATATAGACTTATAAAATTACATAAATATCATAGTAAGACATTATCATCCCTCACAATTATTAATAAACTTAATAAGTTGCGGTTAATGTTTTGCTAATTGAGTGTGTTTATAAATTTTTTTTAAAATTACAAAAATAACACTTAAGAGGTAATTTATAAACTTTGAAAAAATTAATTTTGTTTGTTGTGTTATCTATGTTATTTTCTCTAGATATATGACATATTAACACTAAAATATAATATTAATATTTACAATTTGAAAAACATTAAATAAAATTTTATATGCAAAAAAATGAGCCTCGTGATTGGTGAGGAGAAGGTAAATGTCAGAAAAAAGTGTCGGGTATTTGTGAACGCGGAGCTCGAGATCATCGTCAACCGTCAACGGGTAGCAGCCGGTGACCACGAAACGCGGCTTGTTGGGTCCAGCAGACAAATGACCGACAGCTGGTGGTACCCTACAGACGCGGGAAAGATGAAGACGAAAAAACAACAACTCCTTAAGTATTGTCCGCTTTGACTGACAGACACGAACCAGCCCCCCGCCCCATAATTTTTCCATAATATTATATTTTATTAATTTTTTCAGTACGATTCCACATATACTTCCTTTTCGTATTTATTCTATATTTTTATTAATCAATATTGTGACTATTGTCGTTTCTTATACTTTTCTAATTGACTACTTTAACCCTACCTCTGTAAAAGCGTTGTTTACTTTTTTTTTTCTAGATTTTTGCGTGCATCCTAATAAAAGGGAAAATCATATAATATGAAATTCAAATAATATATACAAACAATAATTTCAAAAATAGTAATATAAAAATTTATGGATTAATGTAATTCATTTATTTGTATTTAACCGACTTAGAAATATCTTCGGGAAAATAATTAAAGCATAAATTTAACAGAAATTCTGGATAGAAATTATTAATTTTTAAACGTAAATTTAAAAATATTGATTATTTAGAGCACTTGTTTAGTCAGCTTAACGGCAAAACTGTTTTCTTTCGTTATTGGGCTTCTTGTTTGGCCCAATTATATTGGGCTAGTAGATAAATTATTGGAATTATGTCTTTTTACATTTAATATTAAGTTATGTTTGAGAGATTCCAACGGTAAGATTGGCGTATTTTAAATAAACGGTTCATGGAAACTTGTGAAATGTATTTTCACGGATCGGATAACAATATATTCCAAAAGTAAAATATCTGTGCATTGAAGCACTAATACTATTAGTGATCATTAATAAAAATAATAATATTGAAATTATGACTCATCCCCTTAATAATTAATAAAAATAAATGCAAAAAATTAATTTTTGAATTATTAGGCTCATTTATGTTTCATTATTAAATTTGTATAATCAAAATAAATGCATATAATATAAAGTTCAAATCTATATAAACTTTAAAACATAGAAAGAGTGAGTCTCATTATATAAAGTAATTTCATCAACTAACAGGACAGGTAAACCAAACAAACCAATAAGTCATCTACCACATTTATTAAAATTAAATGAAATACTCAAATTACTATTTTTTACAAATAAAATAAACTGCAAATCGCCGCCGCGGCAATCTTCATCTTCTATGTTGCGCTGCTTAGTTCCGCCGCCGTCAGAGGAATATTGTACACTTTCTGCTCCGTAGGGTAAAACAGACCGTAGTTTCTCTCTGACGTCGGTCCTGTTTTCTGGTTTTCGTTGAATAAAGCGAATAAATAGACGTTCAAAGGGATGTTCGGCCGTAGTGGTGTTCCGCCGCCGGTAAGGACACGGCGAACCAGATTGCCGTTATAGGAAGCGGCGTTGGTTAAGCTCGCACCGACCTCGTTTTCGTCGCCTTGAGATGGCCAACCGGTTTCAGAAACGACGATGTTGATATCGTTAAAATTAACGGCGGCCATGGCGGCGTAAACTGCATCGATTTGGGCTTCTAATAAACTTTTGTAAACCAGACCGTTATAGGGATCTGTGACGGCGGAGGTATTGTCGCTCAGCAGCGCGTAACTCAAAGGGATCGTATTAGCGTTACCGGTATACGCGAAATAAGGATACGCGTTCACCATTAAATAAGAACCAGTTTGCCGGAGGAAATTCAGCATGGGTTTCACCTCCGCTTTGAATGAACCGGCGGACGGTGGGTACGACGTTTGCAGCGCGGAGAGAGCAATCGGCGACGATATCTTAATCGACGAAGCGACGCCGTATTTGACAAGCGAACCGTAAACATTCTGCATGGCCGGGACAAGATTCGGAGTAACATTTGCAGAATCCGCGAAAACCTCGTTCCCAACGGCGATTGCTTCAATAGCATTATTATTCAGAATATTTAATTGTACCCAATTGTCTGTGAACGACGTACTTGCCGCGGCGGCGCCCAGCTGCTCATTTGGAAGCGCCACGGTGAGGGAGATACCAGATCCCGAAAAGGCCGACAGAACTGTTGAATCTGTGTCGAATATTTTAGCTTTGGTGATTCCCTGTTGTTTCAGCAGCTGCACCACCTGCGGCGGCGACGGTAGATTGTCGGCGATGCGGCCGTAGTTGATTCCGATGGCACCGGCATCGACGAAAATAAACTGAAGCGTAGAAATAAAGAAAAGTAATAGCCAGAAAAGATGGAAATACATGGCGGAAAAACTGCTTCTTTGAGTTTACAGAAATAAAAATGGTGAACTTTTTATAGAGGGAGGATAAAATGACCGTTAAACGGGATGAAAATAGTGCTCCTAGTAATCCAGGAGTGGAACAAGCAATCCGTGTAAAATTCATGTCATTAACAAATATTATTAATTAATGTTATCTTTATTTTTAACAATATATTAATGATTAGATGTTATAAATATTCTCAAAAAAATAGGGTTCGAAAGTCTAATCTCCAAAAATGATGACATAAAATGACAATAAATGTTTTTTGTAAAAATATATCAAATTAAAAAATAAAAAGTTAGATTACAAAAAAACAAAATAATAATAAATTTGAAAATTGGAAAATTTATGTTGAGTAATGAGAGTCAATTAGGTGGGATTGGATTTGATTGATTTTGGACACGTCATCTAATTGGACTAAAATAAAGATTTTTTAAATAATATGTATTAACACGTGTTAAATATATTGACAAATAAATAATAGAATAATGACAAATTGAATATCTAGTTCATTTATGTATAAACTATAATTTTTTGCGTGACAAATAAATATTATCTATAATATTTAATTGACTTGATAGTTTGCATAAACTATAATTTTATGTTTTAGATTTTTGAATTTTAATTATTCACTGTAAATATAATTCAATTTCAAATTTAATATAGTAATTATTATTTTATTGAAAAATATATAAATATTTATCAAGTTGGGTCACCTAATCAGATCGGACCCGATTTAAATGAATAGCTCGCTTAGGCTTTCTACTTCTAGTGGCTCTCTGAAGAAAATCAATCAAATAGTAGCCCGATCGGAACTCGGATGGTGTGAACTAGTAAATAATATAAGTGAAGGGGCCAACTACACATAAAGTTGAAGTATAGGGATTAACTAGAAAATATGAAAACACAAAGGATGTGACACAGTCCCACTAAGCAAATAATATTTTTCCGCTTAATTTTTACGCAACCATTTTCCTTTTAATAGAAGGGGAAGAACGTGGTTAGGGTTGCAGGAATCGAATTGTATTTGCTGCATTTCTCGACTGTAAGGAGAACAAAAGTCGAGTAATCTCCTATCAAAGAATGTCGGCACAAGATGAAGATAAGAAGCCGGGTGATGGATCGGCGCATATCAATCTGAAAGTTAAAGGCCAGGTCTTTCATTTATCCTTCTCTAGAATTTCGGGGAAGCAAAGTTTGTTACTTCTTTTATTGTTACTGATTTTAATGTTTTGCGTTCTAGGGTTTCGATAAAAAATCTTTGGCTTTACTGTTAGTGATATCGCTATTGAATTTTGTGAAGACTTAATACGGCTATTCTTGTTTAGTTTTGTATATATTATGCATGTTTTTGTTCCCATATTAATTATTGTTTTCTTTGGAGAATGCTACTTTGTTATGAATATTTCCATGGTTGTCTTTGTGCTTTTTTTGCTAAGATTTTCAGCACTGCTTCTGGATTAAAAGTACATTTTTAAAAATCCTTTACAATATAAATTATGTTGCTGTGAATCAAAAGTTAAAGTGTATTTACATACTGAATCCTCATTTTACATTGGATCCATAGGATGGGAATGAAGTATTTTTCAGGATCAAGAGAAGCACCCAATTAAAGAAGCTAATGAATGCGTATTGTGATCGTCAATCTGTTGACATCAACTCTATCGCTTTTCTGTTCGATGGTCGCCGCCTTCGAGGCGAGCAAACCCCAGATGAGGTTTTTTCGTAGTGTTTGAATCGAAAAAATAGTATTATTATTCATTTTTTTACTATCATTCTTAGCTTGAAATGGAAGATGGAGATGAGATCGATGCGATGCTGCATCAAACCGGAGGTTGCTATGATGCTGTTGTTGGTGAATATTGAAGGATATCTATCTAATCTAAGTAAGCTTATCTATCAGAGCCTTGTTTTATGTCATTATTTGCAAGATTTCAGTTTAGTTTTTGTGCTTTGGTTTGAACTTGTCACTATAACTTCAAGTTAGCCATTTCAGTTTAAAAAAACCAAGCTAGCCATTAGTTTTTCCATTTTTAAGCTTCTGTTTCATTCATTTATTTCAAAGTTCTTGCCATTTTGCTTCTTGTTGGAAAAAAAGGTTGATTCTTGAAGCGTTTTTATAGATAGAGCACATGAAAGCCATACCGGTAAATATCGGTCATGGTCGGTACATCAGTATTCTAATATATTATCGATATATCAATGTTATATCGAAAAAATCACTCGTATCGCTCGTGATCGGTACTGACTAGTAGACTTCATTGGAACAACAAATGGAACGTTATTGATCGTTATTAAACTTTTCACTATCGATTTTTAAACGATCTAACTTGTAAATGATTTGAGATAAACAAGATTTTGTTCATGAACTAAAAAACAGTAAAAATTTGATTAAGAGTAAAGTTTTCATATGAGGCAGAATGTATGACTTGAGATAACACAAACTGAAGCTACACTGAACTTGTAAAAAGAATTTGTAGAACAAATGGAGAACAATTATGAAGTTGCAAGAAAACTACACATATTATATGGCACAAAACAAGAATGTTATACACATTATTCTCATCCACATCGTCGACTTACTCCGTTTCATTCAAAATCGGAACGATTAGTGGTTTCATCTGTGCAAGATAAACAATAGCCCACCTGAACATGAAATCATACAACAGTATGTTATCAAAAGCACAAGACATGAATCTTTACACTTCCATTTTAATTTGCTTCTTCATTATTACATTGTTTTGTGTGTTTCCAAATCCACATGAAGAACATCAAGCATATACAAATAATACATCAATGTCAATTTTCACTGGCCATTTCTCTCTAAAGTTTCTTTTTTTCCCAAAAAAAGGTAAAAGGGCTTGTAATAATGTTAAAATACAATTTTGAGTTGCTATTGAAATGCTTAACTTCAACCACTTTCTTCACAAGGGTTAGAAGGAGAGATGCAAAAATAAGGCTAATGCATCGGCTATCAATCCAATCCAATCCAATACCAAGCACAAAATAAACTAGTTTTCCAAAATCCACTTTGAAAGTAAACTATCAAGTTTTTCTATTCTTATAAAAAACTTACATCAACCAACAGCATACTGTTGCTGTGATGATCAAAGTCAGATGTAACCTGCATAGCAAACAATTTGTAATAAATACAGAAGCCAATTTTCAATGTGAATGAAAGCCAGCTTACAGGTTGGCTGAAGGCCCTCTATTGCAGCAGATTCTGGTGAGTAGTGAAGCAATAACCCCAACTACAAGGAAAATCAATGTAGTGACCAAGAAGCCCATCTCCAATTCGTTTACCCTACCTACACGTTGAAACTTCACCTGAAATAATTCAGCATCTGGAATATAAGCAAACACATCCAACTCCTGATTCAATCACAGCATCCAAATTCGCCAACGATTCATCCCAAATTCGTATAAAATAAGAAAACTGGACAGAAATAACATCAATAAATACAAGTGGCGATGAATTGGCAACAGAACTCACTATTGGGCGACTCAGACAACTTGATCCTGCGAGCGATTCAGAATATTCTCGATCAATGAGGTGCGATCCCTAGAACAAGTTGCACAGTACTAGTTTGGACGTTGTGGATTTCATTTATCTCTGAATTTGCAATTTTTGGCAGTTAACTCACTTGGCCCACACATATGGGCGTCCAGTTAACTGAAAATGGGCTCAACTTTATATGGCCCATATTTAAATAATTATTTTTATTATATTCTTAGATAAAATAGCAATTACCATTATTTAATTTCATTTAATCAAAAAGTGTTTTTCACAATAAAACAATGTATGATTGCACCATTAGCTGGGATTCGTAAAATTCAATGAGTGCATTGGATTGTGCAACATTTTACACAATCTAAAACATTTGATATTGAGATTATTTAAAATATTAGCCGATTATTTAAAAAATAATATACTTATATTTTTAATCAACGAATTTTTAATGTATTCTTAAAAAAATAGTGAATCTCACAATTTTGTAACCTTTATCTCGCAACCCACAACCTACTTGGTGCAATATGGACATAGAGTTCGAATAATCATAAAGTTCACATAAAAACATCCTAAAAAGTACAAACATAGAAATATATAAGAATATAAATTAGTCTTTTAGATCAAATAATAGACTTGACTATTTAGGCAAATGAGAATGTGAAATCAGTCAATTAATTAATAGAATTAAAATCAAATGGTCCCACCATAATTGAAAATTTCATTAAATTTGATTATGCAAGTTCCAATTCTCCATTTCACACTCACATTAATTATGATCATGAAAGGCATAGATTAATGGTATTGAGGGCATGTACATCAAATAATACGTTGATACTTAAAAACGAAAACGGCGACACAGTTATCTAAAGTGTCCATAAATAAAAATAAAATTTAAAGTATCCATTAAATTTAAAAATAAAAATTTAATAAAATATAAACGAAAACATCAATATTAATGATGGAAAATCAATAATATGTCATATATACTATAAATATATGAAATAATTATATGATAATTGATTAAATTAAATATAGAGTAAAAAATAAAGTAATTAAAAGTAAAATTAGAAATAAAAATAATTTTAAAATATAATATATATTATAATAATAAACACGAATATTATAAATGAGACACGAGAACATGTATCCAAAATATGCAAAAATACAAAGTTTTAAAAATATAAAGTGCTCGTCCACCGTTCGTTAGGGCATGTCCATCCCTGTCCACCTGATAGTCGTTTCTATATATACACATTAGTTTTTTCTATCTCCACATCATCATTCTCTTTCATCAACATTAATTTAATAATTAAATAATTAACTTCCATTTCAACACTACATTCATGTCCTAATACTTATTATTTTATTATATTATATTTTCTACTTTAATAAATTTTTAAAAACAAATTATTATAAATTGAAAAAACTTGTATTCATCCATGTTATGACCACAACTAGGGATGTTCATTCGGTAAATATCGAATCAAACCGAACCAAATTTCAATTAATAAATACTGAATAAGTCAATAAACTAGCTATCGAATAACGAACCTAATTTTGTCGGTTCAGTAAATACCGAATTGTTTCGGTTTCGGTATTTACCGAATTTTCTGAAATTTAATCTAATTAAATAAAAAATTAATCATAAAAATATATTTAATTATATAATTAAATACAAAAATATTAATCGAATACCGAATTATTTTATCGAACCGAAACCGAATACCAAAATGGTTGAAATTTAAAAACCGAATACCAACCGATTTCATAATTCGGTATCAGTTTGATAAAAAAAAATTGGTAAATGATTCGATATTAGGTTTTTACCAAATAGTGAACTCTCCTAACCACAACCACGAGCAACGGAGAAAAGACAAAGTATGAATCGTACGAATGAGAATGAAATATGATCTTTGAATGAAATCTGAAAATAGAGTAGTATAATGTATATTGCAAAATAAATGAGAGGAAAGAGAGGAAGAATCTCTCTCCTCTATCATTTAAAGAATAATCTGACTAGATAATTAAAAGATTATGTGATTGGTGCTGCAATTATGGACGGACGAATATAAAAGACAAATTAATAGATAGTAAATGGGTCGGTTTGAAACTAAATGACCTAGAAGTGTCCGTACAACTTGTGGTTGCCCTTACGTGTAAGACAACGCAAAGGATTCAGTCCGGACTCAAATTATGATATTGGTATTGGATCCCCTGTCCTTGTTAGGCGAACTCTGAATCCCGAGGAATTTGTTTTTTTTAAAAAAAATGTTTAATCTCCGTGTTATTCTTGAGCAGATTTTTCTTCAGCCTCCGCGTGATGGTTTTGTTTTTGTATTATAAATAAAAATATATATATATCAAGAGCCACCCCGCGTAAAGGTAATCTCCATTGGTGGACTTTTGGGTCTCTGCTTTTGCCAGTATTCGTTCACTTTCCAGGTAGACTTAAGAAAGGAGATATTTTAGGATTGTTGCTGATCATTGCTTTTTCATCTTCTTTATCATGCTTTATTCTTAGTGGGTTTTCTGTATCACGTTTTAATTTTTGAAGTTTGGTCAAGATTCAGTGAAAGGTGATGTGTTCTTGCTACTGAACCGAGGATAGTTGGTGAAATTTCTTTAGGTTTTGTGCGTATTTCTTTTGATTTCAACGTGGGTTTTTCAGGGAATTGGGTAATTGTTACAATTCGTTGCTCTTTGTTGATGGGGTATTAATGTTTCTAAGACTTGTANGGAGAAAGTTGAAGTTTCTACCTGCTGCACTGTTGACAAAACCTGCGTTCCATTCCAGCTACAATAACTTTGGGGCTTTTAGAGTGATTCTCACAGATTCTATGTCTTCTGTGGTAATCTTTAGCTGATTTAAGATCAAGATTACATCCTTCAACTTGACAATAAGGATTGTGAAGATTATGATAACAAGTTCTTGATCTTTTCATAGGAAGTGGAGAAACAGGAAAAAGAGATTCTTTTGGCCTTCCAAGCCTCAAATTGATTGCTGGTTCAACTGAAGAAGAAGTAGTCATACCAAGTCTCTGGATACTAAATAGTTCATCATATGTTGATTCATCTGAAGCAGAGATTGGTTTAGGGTAGTTTGAAGTTGGCACAACATCATTTCCACATAAAGCATTACTGCCTGAAGAAGAAGACATAGAAAAGCAAATCTGTTGTTGGATTTCAATCCCTTTTCCACAGTACAAAGCTAAGTCTTCCCATTCAACACCACTGCTGCTTACACTAACACACTTCCCTTCCATTGTATTACCTCTTCAAGAACAAGCTCGAAATCCCATGCATCACAAGAAGAAGAAGAAGAATGCAAAATTTAACATTCCACACAGAAACAAAGAATTTAAGCAGCAGCAGCAACATATAGGGTAGGTACCGGACAGCTCAGTGTTTCCCTGAAGGAAAACAGTCTATATTAGTTGCACCGGGGCCTAGAGATAAAAAGTCTTTTAACAATTCAATGCATATAACAGACAGGTGGGGAACACTAAAAGTTAAAGCAATTAACATTCAAGCTTTAAGCTTTAGGATCTTAAGTCCTCACCAGTTTTATATCTTGAAGCTATGTTTCAAAATGTCAGAAATCTCATGTGTTTTTCAAATCATTCCATTTTGGCACCAGACAAAGTTCAATCACTGCATCATCTCTATATAAAATACAAACTTGCTAATCCTGATCTGTTATTTACCCTTGAAGTTGCATTTATATGTACAGGCTGGAATTGTTGAGAGCAGAATTACCCTTATTCACTCACAAGTCACAAGTCACAACTCACAAGTCACAACATAAGTCTAGTCAAACTTTCTTGTTACTACAAGAACAATTTAGGGCGAGTTGGTACAGTAACAGTGTCAGTTACTGTACAACTCGATTTTGTCACTGTTTCGATTCTTATCACGCATATAGCAGTGATGGACGCATGATGGGACACGTATTATGGGCAGCTCGGTTTCTGAAATAGTAGAAACCGAGCTGCGTATTTTTTTTAAAAAAAAAATTAAATATAGCCCGGTTTCAGCTCGTTTTTTTTTTAAAAAACGTAAATTTAATTTTTTTTAAAAAAAATGTAAGGGTGACGGAAGCAAATTCATATTTATAATTTTATAAATTATTGAGTCTTTATTATATCTTAGTGAGTTTCTGATTTTTTATTCGAATGGATTCAGTTCGATTTCCGTTTAACAAAAACCGGGCTACGCTTTAAAAAAAAAAGAGTGGTCCGGTTTCTGTAACACGTCCATCACTGCTATTTTGTTGAAACGACCGGTATTACTGTTATTAATTATAAAAAAAAAATTCTGTGATTTATCGTCGATTTACACGTCTGACACTGATAGGTCCATCAAAAAACTGACACTGACACGCCCGGTTTCGGTTTAACAAAAACCGGGCTACGGTTTAAAAAAAAAAGAGTGGCCCGGTTTCTCGGGAGGAACAAAATTTTGATCGAAAATTCGGTGGAGATCGCAAATCAACACTGCTTTTGAAAAATAAATCGTCAAAATTGAACAAGAATGATACACAAAACAAGAATAATTGTAACTTACATTCCATTCGGCCGAACAGCAGCGCAAAACAGCCAATTGCGTAGAAGATATCTGTTTCTGTGAATGAAAATGAAGAACCAGGGCTGGATTTTAATTAAAAAAAAATAGCCTGGTTTCTGCTATTGCGGAAACCGAGCTATATATTTAATAAAAAAAAATAATTTTTTTTTTAAAAAAAAATTTAAGCGGAGCCCGGTTTCCGTTTTTACAGAAACCGGGCTCCATGAAAAAAAAAATTAATTAAAATCCAGCTTGGTCTTTGTTTGTTTTTTTTATTTTTATTTAAAAAAAAAAAATTAAAAAGCGTAGCCCGGTTTCCGTTTAACAGAAACCGGGCTACGCTTTAAAAAATAAAAAAAAATGGGTAGCCCGGTTTCTTCTGTTACAGAAACCGAGCTACTCACACGTCCATCACTGCTATTTTGTTGATATGATCGTTATCAGTGATATTTTTTTAAAAAAAATATTTCAGTAATATTTCGTAATTTTAGGCATCTGACTATGACATGTACATCAAAAAAACTCTTGTTAGGCGAACTCTGAATCCCGAGGAATTTGTTTTTTTTTAAAAAAATGTTTAATCTCCGTGTTATTCTTGAGCAGATTTTTCTTCAGCCTCCGCGTGATGGTTTTGTTTTTGTATTATAAATAAAAAAATATATATATCAAGAGCCACCCCGCGTAAAGGTAATCTCCATTGGTGGACTTCTGGGTCTCTGCTTTTGCCAGTATTCGTTCACTTTCCAGGTAGACTTAAGAAAGGAGATATTTTAGGATTGTTGCTGATCATTGCTTTTTCATCTTCTTTATCATGCTTTATTCTTAGTGGGTTTTCTGTATCACGTTTTAATTTTTGAAGTTTGGTCAAGATTCAGTGAAAGGTGATGTGTTCTTGCTACTGAACCGAGGATAGTTGGTGAAATTTCTTTAGGTTTTGTGCGTATTTCTTTTGATTTCAACGTGGGTTTTTCAGGGAATTGGGTAATTGTTACAATTCGTTGCTCTTTGTTGATGGGGTATTAATGTTTCTAAGACTTGTAACTTGACTCTGGTTGCTTCAAATTTTGTGCTGCTTGTTCTGTTTGATTTTTAGATCAGTTTTCTTTTTGGATCTTCCTAATTATTAGGACATGATCCCACCATTGTCTTGAAGGATTTGCTTTCTTTCGTATTTCGGTTCGTTTTTCGACTTTCGATTATGGCTTTGCTGTAACTACAAGGACCTGATCTCACCAATGTCTTGAAGGATTTGTTTTTCATCTTCTTAGATGTTTTTATACCGCTTTCTTTCGTTTTTCGGTTCATTTTCGACTTTCGGTTATGGCTTTGCGGTATGATCTTGATTACACATTTCTCCATTTGCAGAGTATTTTCTTTAGATCATAATCATGGAGTCCCCTCAATCAGTCGTGTCCCCGATTCCCGAATCTTCGGTTTTTCATGAGTCTGAGAAGCAAAATGAAGTTATTTCTTCGGAAAATATACCGAAGGAAATCGATTTCCGAAAGAACATTACAGCAGTAGATGAATCTGAGGAATGTCTTGGTGCTCTAGAGGTTTTTATTCATCAAGCTAGAGACATTCACAATATTTGCATCTATCAGAAACAAGATGTTTATGCTAAACTTTGTCTTACTAGCGACCCGGAAATCACGGTTTCGACAAAGATCATCAACGGTGGTGGAAGGAATCCGATTTTCAATGAAAACGTGAATTTGAATGTCCGAACCATTGATTCTTCTCTCAAATGTGAGATATGGATGCTTAGCAGGGTTCGAAATTACCTCGAAGATCAGCTTCTCGGATTCGCTTTAGTTCCGGTATCCGAAATCCTCATTCACAATGGTAAATTGGAGAAGGATTTTTCACTATCTTCTACAGATTTGTTCCATTCTCCGGCAGGCTTTGTCCAAATGACAGTTTTGTATGTTGGAGTTCAACCCGAAGTTATTCCAATTATCGTCCCTCATGCTTCGATCGACATCGAGACAACTGAAACAGACTGTGATTTGGACAGCATTGAGTTCCCTGATCCTCGTGTAGTAAACGAGAACAATAAAATGGTCGAAGAATACTTCGCATTAGACAGCCATATCATTCCCGAGATTCCTACCTTAACCGGAGGTAAAACTTCACCACGAAAAGGCGATTCTCCTTCGAGCAGTGCATCGACAAACGGAACACCTTCAATCTCTAATCCCTTCAGCTTGGCAACATCTGAGACTTCCAATATCCACGATGAAGCACATGTTTCTCCTACAAACGAAAGCTCGAAAAAAATGAATGGCTTAGATGTTGCTGAGAGCAGTGATGATACATTTCAGAAGCCTAAAGTGGTTCAGCAGGAGATAGTGGATCTGTACATGAAAAGTATGCAACAATTTACAGATTCATTAGCAAAGATGAAGCTACCGATGGACTTTGAAAATAGCTCGACGAGCACTGAGAGTTCTACCGGCTCGGAGCAGAAAACTCCAGCATCAAAGAATTCAGGCTCTAGAGTGTTTTATGGAAGTAGAGCCTTCTTCTGAGTACTTCTGATGGTTAAAATAATGAATATTTTCTCTAGTAACCTTGTCTTTATGCTTTTAATGTTGAACTCTTGACGCATGCTGTTATCTGTATCTTAGTTACCTTTTGTAATAATTCAGACAAAGCTTATTTATAATCATGTTCATACAAAAATACACTTCTGATGTAAGAGGAAAAAACCCGATAAACCAAAACGGATAATATCGACAAAGAGAATCAATATATATGAGAATAAATGTGTCTGTCCTTATGTTCCATACAAAAAACCTGAATAATTGATCCCCCTTTTGGTAGGTATTTAAAGCATCAAACTCTCAGAAGAAAAAGGCAATACAAACAAATCTATTATAAATCACCATCTCGAATGTCATTCCGATAAACCAATGACCAAGGGAACTAGAAATCGAACCTTGTGTTCCCATACAAACTTTCTTATTAGCTTTATGAATCAATTGAAGTTCGATTTGTCCAGTTTCATTTCGTATGCTACCTTCGGGATACTCGAATCCGCTACGCAGCTACTCCTAAAGACAATTTTAGTATCAAGTTAGTACATAGCATTTGGTTTATAAGGAAGTGGATGTTAGTTACCTCTAATGGATTGTCTATTTGGAACATCATAACTTACTAATCCATAATCCTCAGAATCATTAGCATTAGCATTAGCATCATCGGAGTTTCCAAGACCATAACGACCATACGAACTAGAACCAACGAGATCGGGAGACGAGGAATGCCAGGATCGATCCCCGTAAACAGAGCCACCATTGTAAGGTATCTCAAAATCTCTACTTAAATTAACAAAAGAAGATGTTGTATCTCCTCCAATACTTCCACTGTTCCTAACCAAAGTATAATTTTCTCTGTTACCAAAACCGAGGCTAGGAACAATAGGAGAAGCTCCCCAGTTAGCTCCGAGGTTACCAAAAACACCGAAACTTGCACTTGCTGAACCAATGTACGAATTTGAGACAGAAGTATTTGATGATGTGCTAAGACCATCATTTCCCCAAACATTTCTTGGTGATTCATTGTAAGAAGAAACACTTCTGTTGCTCCCAATTGCATTGTAACCAATAGGTGCATTGTAACGACTCTGTATATTGCCGTTATAAGGACTCGTAACACGACCAAAACCAAGATTGCTACTAAAATTTGTAGCATTCAGTCCTTGATCCATATTCACACTCATTCCAAAAGGTGATAAACCAGCACGGGCACTTGATAACGGACTATATCGGCTCGGGGGAAAGGTACTTGGGAAATTGGTGCTTCTGTTGAAACCAGAGAGTGGGATTCGATACGGTCCAGGAGATAATTCTTTAGGTACTGCTCTTTTAACCTCAACCATTTTTCCATTCAACTCATGAAATGTCTTGTGTAAGACTCTGTCCACAGAATCCTCTGAATCATAAGTTATAAATCCAAAACCTCTTGGCCTTTGGGTGTTATGGTCATACATTACAACAACATCAGTTATGATGCCGAAAAGTTCGAAGTAATCTTTGAAGTCGTTTTCAGTCAGTGTCGAAGGTAATCCTCCCACAAAAATCTTCTTGGTGCGTCCAGGTCCGGGTGATCCCGGAATGCTGCCATTTATTCGATTCATTAGGTTCTGATTATCTCTAGGAACAGCTTTCTTTGCTTCCACCTAGAAGAAAAATTTAAATTGAATCGAGAAGTTATTTCAAGAGAATAATGATAGTGTTCAAAGATGATCGACTTACACTTCGCCCATCAATCATGTGTTTCTCATGTATGACTCTTTCAGCAACATTAGGATCAGCAAACAATATGAAACCGAAGCCTCGAGCACGGCCGGTTGCACGATCTCTCATGATTACGGACTCTATAACTTCCCCATATGCACCAAAATATTCTTTTAGACGATCCTCATTTGTATCCCAAGATATCCCACCAATAAAAAGCTTGCCTTGATCCATATCCATATTTCCTACGATGTTACAAATCCCCCTACACCTTCATAAAAAATACCCAAGTCATGTGAATTGAACCACAAGAAACTCTACAATCTAGCAAAATGTAAACATAAGAATAATACAGCAGATCAAAGTTAAACAAATGACACAGAGCTATGATCAATCAAACCCAGAGAATCGAACAGAAGTAAAAAAAAGAACCATTACCTTATAAGGAAAATCAGAAAGAATCCAAAAACAATGAATGGTCAGTTATTAACTGGGAAATTTAGGATTCAATTCAAGTCTTGTAAACCTGAAAATTCTAGAATCTATATCAACACAACCAGAAAAAAAAAAACAAATAAGAATCATGAAATGGTTGTTTTGAATGCCTCACCACATGGGTATACGGGTGAAATCAAGATCTAATGAGGGAGCAATACACAACGAAAAGAGAAGGTATGCTCCCTCTCTCACTTTCCCTTCCTCTTCTCAACCCAAAAGTCCTTCTCTTCCTTCCTTTCTTCTGTTTATTCTACTTTTTTCAACTCCCATAAAAATAATCCAAAAACAAATTCGGAAAGCCATTGAATTCTCAAGGAAATCCATTTTACTTCACCCACGTAGAAATTGGATAGGGATGGATAGGAATTAGGATTATAAAAGATTGGGTTGAACGTGGGATTGTTGGGCGACATGAAATCTCTGTAGTCCAAACCTCGCCAATGGTAAATGAAACATCACAGCAGTACATGATGAGCTTCAATTCAATAAATTAAATTTATCAACTAATTTAAATATTAAATATTAAATATTAAAATAATAATCATATTAAACTCATTATTAATGTTTTTCTTCAATTTGAATTTACATTAAAAAATAATAAATATTGTGAAGGGAATTTCTTTTTTACTTCTCATCAAATATGAATTGCATAGAATAACTCTTTCATTACTTTAAGAATATTCGTGTATCATTTTTATTAACCATTCATTAATCCAATAAAAAATTGAACATTTAATTTATTATTTTTATTTTTTAAATCACTATAAACATTGACATCTTTTCGACCATAATTCAATTTGTTCGTTTTACTAGTGAATTTTCTATGAAGGTGACACTCGAATTGAAGCGAATAAAATTAACATTCATTATAACTATTTTATATATGTTTCATATTATTTTATTTAACAATTCAAATTAAGTCAAAAACCTAATATTTATACTTTTGAGAAGTCGAGTCGATCAATCGATTTCATACCCGTGCGCATGGCTATTATGCTTTGGCACATGTATACATAAATTGGGTATGGTTTTCCTATCAATAATTTATTACATAATTGAAATAAAAATAAATGGATTAGCATGTTGTCAACATTATTATATAAATTGTCAACTTCATTAGGCTAAACAAATGAAGAAGATGAGAATTTAGTATTGAGAAAATTGCAAGGATGACCATCAATATTTGAAATAGTGTAAAGGCGATGCCCTTATAGTTTCAAAATTGCGTATGAAGCACCCAAAGTTTACATAATGTGTGTGGTTGACCCTCCAACTTTTTAAATTTATAAACAACATGACCTCAAAGTTTAAAAATTGTATGGTTGGCCCCAAAAGTTCCAAAATCGTTTATATTTGACCCTTACGTCCGATATTTTTTTGACTTTATATACAAAGTAAAATTACCATGAAATATAATAACAAAACATTGTAAAACAAATTAATTTTTTAGCAAGCGAATGTTACATATTTCTCCTGTACATATTTCTCCGAGTCAATTCTGAACACTTTAATATATTCAGGGGCTCAATATCAAATCAGTAAACAAAATCGATCAATTTCAACATGTGGAAAGAACGATATCAATTGAGAAAAAACTCAAAAAAATACCGGACGTGATGGTCAAATATAAACGGTTTTGAAACTTTGAGGGCCAACCATGCAATTTTTAAACTTTGAGGTATGATGTTTACAAATTTAAAAAGTTAGAGGGTCAACCACATACATTATGTAAATTTTAAGTGCTTCGTACGCAATTTTGAAACTATAAGGGTATCGCCTTTACACTATTTCAAAGATTATGGGCCAATGACAGACACCACTAATTTAGTATTGTATAACTCCTCTATTTTTAATATTTTAAAAATAATATCATTATGTGTGATGGTGGGCTAACATACAAGAAAAATCTAATTAAGCATAATAAAAAGTGAGAAAACTCAATTTGAGCTACCATCAATAATGCAAAAAATGAGATTTATGAGGTGGAAAAATGAAATGAAATGAAATTAAATAAAAACGTTGAGACATAAAGATTATTATTAAAGTCTATTCACTATTGGTAGATTCCAAAGACAAAAAATATTGCCACTAACAACCACATTAATAATGGAAAGTTGTCAATGTACATTAAGATTTTTCTATTAATTGTAGATTTATTCAAATTGTACTTTATGATAAAATGCAAGATATTTTTCTTTTAAATTATTAAATAATTTTATATAACTTGTTACAACGACTTTAAAATATAGATATATAATTTGTATCCATGTATCTTTTATTTTCGATACTTATATTGTCTATTATATTGTTGTCCCATTGTGTGTCCTACGTTTTATTCAGTCTACCGAATAATACTTTACGGTTTAAAAATTGGTATACAAATCATATTGATTATATCGGATTGAAGTGGAACCGAATTCTAGATCAATGTGAAGATATTGATGGATGTTCAATCGGTGGATTGGGATATAAACCGAAGTGGTTTGGGTTTGGATCTTAGATATTGGGTCTTGGATCTTAATTATTATTTTAAACCCAATTTTTTTGGTCGCGTATTTGTTTATGCATAACCGATTAATAATACAAATTACACATTTTCTCTTTTAAAATTATTCATTAACATATTCTCCTATTTACTCTAGCGAAGAAGTATGATTTGTTGATACCACTATTCATCTAATATAAAAACACGTAAGATTTTCATGACCCATTTAAGAACTAATCATACATAATGAAGATCCGACGGATCTAGAACCGTGGATTCTTAATCAAATCTAAGTTGAGTATGAGTCATATGTATTTATGATGAATCAGGTTATGGGTTCAACTATAAAGTATAAGCAAACATGAACTTACCCATGTACATTCTTAGATATTGGGTTTGTTTGATATAACTTTTTAAAATTGCGGTGTGGTGATGTATATTGAGATGTGTGAGATATAAGGATTGTAGTTTTTTAAATATGTTGTAAAATTATGATATAATGGTCGTGATTTTAGTAAAAGACTAATATATCATTTGATTATTGATAATGTAAAAAGAGGCTTTTATTTAATTGTAAAATCAAAGGTAATATAATCATTTCCAAAATTATGATGTAGATATAGTGTTGAAGCTGTACTAATCTCGGTAATATCGTTCGGTAATATCGTTTGCTGTGTTTCGTTAATGGGCTGTATGAACGTTATTGGGCCTAGCATGTGGGCTGTGAAATTCTTTGGGCTGAACGTTAATGGGATGTGTATGTTTAATCTTCGTTAATGATTATGTGCCGCTGGGCCTTCTAGAAACTTCGCTATGTTATTGGGCTTGGCCTACACTATATAAGTCACGGCGCTTCAGAAATTTGTCACTTTTTCATTTCCGCATTTCTGTTTCTGCGCTTTGCTCTCTTGCTCTGTTCTTGCTTTAGCGTTCTATTCTTGTTCACTTGCTATGTTCTTGCTTGCGTTAGTACTCTTGCTTTCGCTTTCATTGTTAAGATCTAGAACGTTAGTGCGCTGTGTTAATTTTTAAACCTGTTTTACGTTTTTTCAAAAATTTACAGCGCTCTCTTTACGTTCTTGAGAAAATCTGTGGATTTTCTCAACGTTCTTGGCCTGATAGTCTGAGTTTCAGACAGATCATTGACGATCTGAGGAACTGTGTGACTTGGTTAAAGAACGCATTTACATACTGCACTTTACGTTCTGTATTTACTTTCAATACTTACGTTCAGTATTATTCGCTATGCTTCTAGCCTAAACTATTGGCTCTAAGCACTTATTGTAAGATTACTTAGTGTTTTGGGTTACGTCTTTGAGAAAACATTTGGGTTTCTTAAAGACTTGTGTCAACGTAAGTGTTTTCAAGCCAGATCTGTATAGATCTGAGTTCCTGGAAACCAGTGACCAAGATACGTACTGACGTCTTAAAACATTACGTAGATCTTTGTAAATACGTTTTGTTTGTGTGACAAGAACTTCCTACAGTTTCTGTCCACTGTTAAGGCTTCAAAACGTATACTCTGAAACTGATGTGTTAACTAACGTTCTGGTTGAAAACTGCAGGTTTACGTTACTGACTTCTTAGCGATTAAGAAGTTCAGTATCCTGATGGTGTTCTGTTCGTATACCATACCTTTAACTTCCCGTGAATCTGTGTATTCTGTGTTTTAGTTGGTTCTGTATTCTGTTTTGTTGAACATTGCAACTAAAATAGTGAATAAATTGCAGGGTGTTGGAAAGTGGATTGCCGATACGATCGTGTCTTAACTAAGACAACGTGATCGGATACCACTATAAATCTGGTGTCATTTTTATCGCTTTAAGAACGTAGCTTAACTAATATGATTAAAAATATCAACAAGTGGTGGAGATGCGGGGTACTTACTAATTAATCATATTAGTTAAGTGCTCTGATAGTTACTCATGCAATATTCGTTTAGGTTGCCTGATTGTCTGTCTTGCTTTACTTGCATACTTACGTGAATCTGTGTTGCTGTTTTCAGTTTTAAATTCCAAGCATGTCAATAATTGGTGAGTCTAAGGAGGTAATGCCTAAGGATGGTAACCATACTAGAACTGGTTGGTTTTTAAATAAGCCTCCTAAGTTCAACGGAAAAGATTATGGTTACTGGAAGGCTAATATATTAACGTTTCTTAAACATGATTTGAAAATCTATAGGTGTGTAGTATCTGGTACTGGCTTGGTACCAGATATGGACTTAGAACTCGTTTCTGTTGATAAAGATAATTCTATAGAGTTAAATGCTAGATGCTCTAGTGTTTTGTTTTTTGCTTTAACTGTAACTGAGTTTAATAAAATATCTAGCTGTAAAACTGCACATGAGACTTGGTCTAAGCTAGAAATTTTGTATGAAGGAACCTCTAGGATTAGAAGAACTAAGTTGAACATGTTTAAACAAGAACTAGAAATGTTTTCAATGAACAGTAACGAGTCTATGATTGACCTACATCAACGTTTCATTCTTCTTGTGAATGAAATGGAGCTGTTAGGTCATAAAATAACTAATGAAGAAAAGAATTCTAAAGTCCTAAGGAGTCTAGACAATAAATGGGAAATCCTTAGAACCACTATAGAACAAACAAAAGATCTAGATGTTCTAAGTATAGACGAACTGTTTGGTATTTTGCTAACCAAAGAACTACATTTGAGGAGTAGGCAACAACTTGCTGAAAAATCCTCTTCTCTCGCTATAAAAACCACTGAGTCAACAAGTCAAGTAGTCAAACAGAGGTCTAAGTATAAGAAAATTGAAATACAGTCTTCACCTAAAGCTTCAAAGAAATCTGCAGTATCTGAATCAGAAAGTGATTCAGACATTGAGATTTCTCTACTAGCAAAGAAGATTCAAAAACTCTTAAAAGCTAAAAGAATATCTAAAATGGATCCTGAAAAATTTAAAAATATTACATGTTTTAAGTGTAAAAAACCTGGTCACATTAGAACTAATTGTCCTTTATTGAAACAAGATCCTTAAAAGAAAAAATCGGTTTTGCAAGCTCTACTAGATGAAGAAATGTCTTCATCAAGTGAATCAGAAAACTGTGGGTATGCTTCTCTTGGTGATGAGAATCTAGCCTTGTTTGGCATGAATCAGAATGAAACTGACAGCGAGGTCAGTTCAAATAATTCTGAGGAATGTAGTGATTTGCTAATAGAATTTGCGAAATTGGTTAAGAAATATTCAGATTTAGAAAAGAAATATGAAACTTTGCTTTCTGAAACCAAACAAGTAGAAATTGAAAACAATCCTAGTACACAGTGTCTAAATAAAATCCTAAGTGTTCAAAAGAACTTCTATGATAAAACTGGTTTAGGCTTGAATTCGATCTCTGAAAATTCGTGTGCAAAATCTCCTTTACAATTTGTTAAATCAATTTCACATGATTATTTTGACTCCTCTATTCCTACTTGCTCGGCTGAAACTGTGAATGTGAATAAACTAGATGTTTTGCATGTTTCTACTTCTGTTAATGCTTTTGATAACAAATTTGTGAAAGCATCTACTTCTTATAATGTAGAAACAAATGAGATTGAAAAAGCATGCAATATGAAACATAAGAAATGCGTAGAGACTGATAACAAGTTTGTTTCCTCTAGACAGGGCATAGGTTTTAATCCAAAACCTAGATTTTCTAAGTATCATGCACC
>RWGZ01000166.1:88124-120943 GCA_009725065.1 Utricularia reniformis
AAAGCATATAGGATATTCCTTAAGGAACTAAAACAGGTAATTGAGTCAATACATGTCATCTTCTTCGATGAAACAAATAAAAATCTAGAAATTGAACCACATAACGAAAAAGATTTAGAATCCGAAAATTTCGAGTCTGAAAATGAAAAAGAAGATAATCACTATTTTGTAAGTAGGGAAGATATTGAACCTGAAAATTTCGAGCCTGAAATCTCAGTTCCTATTCCACCTAATGAATCTGGTCGAATTGAAAAACCGTCTTATATACCGAATATGCCTAAGTGTTTAAGTAAGTCTAATATTCTAGGAGATGTTAATGAATCAGTTAGAACCCGTAGATCCTTTAATTCATTTTGTAAGTTACATGCTTTTGTGTCTTTCATTGAGCCTAAAAATGTAAATGATGCCTTAAGTGACATTAATTGGATCAATGCAATGCAAGATGAATTACTTCAATTTAGAAAAAACTGTGTTTGGGAATTAGTCCCACCTCCTAAAGATCAGAATGTCATAGGAACTAAGTGGATCTTTAAGAATAAACTTGATGAACATGGTAACATAGTTAAAAATAAAGCTAGGTTAGTGGCACAAGGTTATACACAAGAAGAGGGAATAAATTATAGTGAAACTTTTGCTCCCGTTGCTAGGATGGAGTCAATTAGAATGTTAATTGCATTTTCTGCATATAAAAGTTTCATGTTATTCCAAATGGACATTATATCTGCATTTCTAAATGATTTTATTTATGAAAATGTGTATGTTAAACAACCGGCTGGATTTTCAGATCCTTCTAAACCTGATTATGTGTATAAATTGCTCAAAGCTTTATATGGACTTAAACAAGCTCCAAGAGCTTGGTACGAAAGATTGAGTACATATTTGCTATCTTGTGGGTATAAGAAGGGTAGTGTTGATAAAACTCTTTTTGTTAAGTACTTAGATTCTGATTTAATTCTTGTGCAAGTATATGTGGATGACATCATATATGGTAGTTCTAATTCATGTTTAATTGCTGAATTTTGTGACCTTATGGCATCTGAATTTGAAATGAGCAACATGGGAGAATTTTTTTTTTGTTTAGCCATGCAAATTAAACAACTTGAATCTGGTATTTTCATTACGCAATCTAAATACATTTAGGAACTTTTGAAAAAGTATATGTTTGTAATGCAAAATCCATGAAAACTCCCATGCAAACTCACTTAAACTTGACAATTGATGAAAATGAGGAAAGTGTAAGTGAAACATTGTATAGGAGCAGGATAGGATCCTTATTATACGTAACCTCATCTAGACCGGATATTATGTTTGCTGTTTGCATGTGTGTTAGATTTCAGTCTATTCCAAAAGTGTCACATTTGAAAGATGTGAAACGCATATTTAGATACCTACTAGGAACTTTAAATATAAAATTGTTTTATCCAAATTTTGAAGATTTCGAACTTGTTGTGTATGCTGATGCTGATTATGATGGTTGTAAATTAGATATAAAAATCACAAGTGGTTCATGTCATTTCTTAGGTCCATATCTAGTGTCATGGTTTTGTAAAAAACAAAGCACGGTAGCCCTTTCATCTACCGAAACGGAGTATGTTTCTCTCTCAAATTGTTGCACTCAAATTTTGTGGATAAAATCTCAATTGCTTGACTATAATATG
The DNA here is from genome assembly GCA_009725065.1 of Utricularia reniformis. Lineage (NCBI taxonomy): Eukaryota > Viridiplantae > Streptophyta > Magnoliopsida > Lamiales > Lentibulariaceae > Utricularia > Utricularia reniformis. Next base: position 89,783 of record RWGZ01000166.1, read on the forward strand.
CCTATAGAAACTGTGATTGTTAATTGTGATAATACTAGTGCCATTAATTTAGCAAAAAATCCAGTCTATCACTCTAGAAGTAAACACATTGAAATTAGGCATCACTATGTGAGAGATTTAGTTGAGAACAAAACTGTTTCTGTGAAATTTGTACCCTCGTGTGATCAAATTGTAGATATTTTTACGAAACCTTTGGATTATGCACAGTTTATTCAACTTAGAAACTGTTTAGGATTAATGCTATGCCCTTAATTTCTGGCTGAATCTGTGTTTCTTTTTCATGTATGTTGAAACTGTTTCTAGCTTTAACGTGATATATATGTGTTGTACTAACCACCTTCATTCCCGGGGCCTGGCGTACTCCCGTTGAGGAGCATACGCATCTGGACTTAGGGGGAGAAATCCCTACCTGGAATAAAGTTGTCTTATGGTTTGTTCATCCCTCCCCGATTACACCTTTTTCGAATTAAGGGGGAGTTCATCGTCCTCTTAAGTGTGTGTGAGACCGAAACTCTAGAAGGAGTAAGTCTCGGGTGTTACAGGTACTCGTCTACGATATCACAAAGATTAAGGGGGAGAATGTTGAAGTTTGACTAATCTCGGTAATATCGTTGCTTTCGTTCATTAATGGGCTGTGTATGCTTGTTGGGCCTCGCATGTTGTGGGCTATGAAAACCTTTTGGGCCTCGTATGTTTTTACTGGACCTTGGTAGTTGTTGGGCCGCTGGGTCTTCTAGAATGTTCTTATTACGTCTTGGGCTTGGCCTGCTGGGCCGGCTGTAAAAGTAAGGCGGTGGCCCATACTATATATACGTTTATCGCTTCAGAAATGTCTCACTTTTCATTTCTGCATTTTACGTTTTTGCGATTTTGCTCTCTACCCTTTCTGCGATTTTCGTTTCTGTTCTTGCTATCTTTACTGCTTATCGTTCGTTAGTGATTTCTTTGCGTAGATCTAGCCTTGAATAACGATTAAGTGTTGTTTCTGTTTTTCAAAAAGAGCTTTACTTTTTTGAAAAATTACAGCGCCTTTCATTACGTTGTTCTTGAGAAAATCTGTGGATTTTCTCAAAGATCTTGAGCCTATAGTTGAGTTTCAGACAGATCCTAGACGATCTGAGAAACTGTAAACTGGTGCTTAAGAATCTTGTTGTTCTTGGCCTGATAGTCTGAGTTTCAGCCAGATCCTAGACGATCTGAGAAACTGTGTGACTTGGTTAAAGAACGCGTTGAGTTTACATACTGCACTTTACATTATGCATTTACATTCTGTAATTACGCTCTGCTTCTAGCCTAAACTGTTGGCTCTAAGTACTTACTGTGAGATTACATAGTGTTTTGGGTTACGTCTTTGAGAAAACCTTTGAGTTTCTTAAAGACTTGTGTCAACATAAGAGTTTTCAAGCCAGATCTATATAGATCTGAGTTCCTGAAAACCAGTGACCAAGATACGTACTGAAGCCTTAAAACATTACGTATATCTTAGAAAATACGTTGAGCATGTGTGACAAGAACTGCCTACAGATTCTGTCCACTGTTAAGGCCTTAAAACGTATATTCTTAAACTGCTGTGTTAACTAACGATCTGTTTGTAAACTACAGGTTTGCTTTACTGACTTCTTAGTGATTAAGAAGTTCAGTATACTGGTGGTGATCTGTTACTATACGTAGTTTTAACTTCCTGTGAATAATTTGTATTCAGTGGTTTTAGTTGGTTCTGTGTTCTGTTTTTGTTGAACATTGCAACTAAAATAGTGAATAAATTGCAGGGTGTTGGAAAGTGGATTGCCGATACGATCGTGTCTTAACTAAGACAACGTGATCGGATACCACTATAAATCTGGTGTCATTTTTATCGCTTTAAGAACGTAGCTTAATTAATAGGATTAAAATAACAACATTAAGTTCAGAACCAGCCGCAAGTCCCTCTTCTTCTCCACTTCTTCAAACAATTTCGGCAGCTAAAATTTCTATATTTTCCACTGCGTTAACGGGTCTTGTAGCTCGATAAATGGCTACAAGACCACCTCCAAAACCGAACATATGATTTCTTACAGAACCAACCCAAACAACTTATTCCAATGGGGGATAATTGATTTATTTCAACATGGACTTACTTGGCTTATCTTTGGAGCTAAAAGCAGAACAAATTGCAAAGGCACATCCAAGTTTGCAGAAGCTGAGGTTGTGCTCTTCTTCTTCTTCGTGCTTGCTGGGCACATCTTGGAAGATGCATTGTTTGAGGCAAGTTGTGGAGCAAGAACAAAGTGTCTCAGAAGGGCGAATGATGCAAAAAATGAAGCATTTTGTGTAGCAGTCTCTGAATGAGGTTGCCGATTTCGATTTATTTGTAATCATTCATAAAATAACTGCAACTAACACCAGCTTCCTCATCTTCTCCAGTTTAGGACATAATGAAAAGACTAGAGTTTATAAACAGCAAAAAGGGTAATGTGCGTGGAGTGAGTGCTTCTAATAATTGATGTTTTCAAAGTGGATGGTCACGGGTCACAAGGATAGAGACATTGTTTTAAATTTTCAGTATACCAGAAATTTCGGACGTAAGGGTTTAGACCAGTATTTTGACAAAATATCAGTTCGTACGGGTTTTGAACTTGTCAGGTTGGATCTAACTAGTTGGTTTAGGAAGATAATAGATACGAGCTTTTATAATTTTATAATTCTTATTTTTTCGAATTACGAACAATATAAATTGAGAATGGTTAAAAAATTGTACATTTTTTGCTAGGTTAATAATTTATTTTATTATCCCGATACATATCTAATACACCCGATACATGTCCGGTATACCAATGTCATGGAGCTTGTCCGGTTTGCCGGTCGGTACTGGTTTTAAAACATTGGATAGAGGTCCATATCCTCCTTTTAAAAATAGGTGGAAATTATAGGTCAAAAAATCTTATACTAATTGGATCGGTGTGATCAAAAATATAATTCTAAGAAACCTTATTCTTAGCATTTTATTCTTAAAACAACACATATAAAACATATTCAATAGTAAATCTATTTTTTAGAAAAATGAGAATATATATGAATTGCTTTGCCATATTAGATTTTGAACACAATTTAAAAAAGCAAGTCAATAAGCTATAGAGCCCCGTTTTTCGATCCCATGGTCGATTTTTGCATAGATTTTCGGTACTAGTCAAATTGATGAACTTAATTTTTGACGGGTGGGAGCAAAGTTTTACAAACCTTGGATCATATTTAATTTCTATAAAAAAGAGAGAATTGTGAAAAGTAGTGCAAGTGGGGTGGATGCAACTTACAAGTTAATACAATTTTTTTTTGAGCTGGAGTCATCTATACAAATTTTAGAAATTATAAAGCTATTTTATATAATATTGAATTTTAATCATGAAGATATCATCTAACAAATATTATCTCATTGTAGACAAACTTATGATGTAGCGTTTCAGGGATCTCTCATGTTCAAATAATTGAATCAAATCGAAATCCGAAATTTGTTGTGATAAATGTTAAGTATTTAAATAAATGGATTGGAGTTGTTTGTCTATTGTTTTGCAAGTGTTTTTTCTTAAATAAATATATTTACGATAATGAATGTTGGATGCTTAGCTTATCGCTTACCTGATTAATAGAGTTGTGCTTAAATAAGACACACGGTTTAAAACTTCAAGATTCCATGAGTTTATTGTTTCCTTTTCATTTTTATTGGGGATTTGCTATAAAATGGGGTTTGGTTTGATTTAGTAAATAATTTGCAAGAAGAAGGTTTATTCCAACTTAATTTGTTGCCCTTTGAAATTTAAACTGAATTTATTCAAGTGTAATATATTTGATCTAAATTTTTTTATTTCATTGATAAATATTTTATATCCCAACCTCAAGAAAATATGAAAAAATGAAAGTTAAAAATTGTAATTGGCAGAATAAAGTTGTAGGAGTAAATAAAGCCTATGTTAAAATTGAGAGAAAAAGAAAACTCACATTGTAAGACAAATTAAAATTTTAGAGCATCCATGGTTAAATAGGCCTAAGTCTTAACAAGAGCTTCTACATCTTCAACCATCATCATGTGTTTCAAAGAGAATATTATGTAAATGACACGCGAAATTTAAAACTGTGTAAAAACGATGCCACCAAGTTTAGAAATTAAGTATTTAGCTTTAGTTTAAAAAAAGTTTAAAAATGATCATCTTAAAGTGCAAAGTTATGGACTTGATCTATTGACGCAGACCAAAATTAAGTCACTTTCCACTTATTGTCCCCAAAAGACGTTCGATATCCATTGAATCTAACTGTCCGACCAATATCAGGTTCTTGAATATGCCAAGGATAAACATCACGTCCTCCAAAGTCCATATGTACCCGTGGGAGGATTTGATCGGTATATCACTCGACCAGTAATCTCCAAAAATTTTCTTTATGCAAGATAAATCTTCCCCTGATTCTCTGCATTGAAAGACTTAAATAGCTGACGGTAAGGAACAGTGAAAGGATGCATTTGAGTCTATCACCATTAACTCAACTGGACATTTCATACAAAGTACCAATGCATCGTATGATTCAACCACCATAGAGAATTAATTCTCCTGAATTGATTTTAAGAATGGTTGCACTTGAGCAGAATGGTATAGGGACATATTAAGAAATTTTAAAAATATCATATGTGATGTAGTAATGTTCTTAGTGAGTATTTATTATGTCTCATTGAATAGTTTTTGTTTTCAGATATGGAGGATCCTTATGGAAATGTCGTTGGCGCGGAGTGAGAGGGGTGACGCTATGAGTAAGGAGCGGGAAGACTATGTTCTCTAGTTGTTAAGTGTCGTATGTGTGCCCAAACTTATTTTATGATTATGGAAATGCATTCATGTGGATAACACTTTATATACTTTAGCATCAAAAGTTGTGTGCGCCCGAGCGGCATGGCTTGACTCTCACGTATGGACCTCATGAGCAGTGTATCGGTTGTGACACCGGACCCTTGCCCTCCCATCGATGAGCAACATGAAAACTCTTCAAACAAAACGATGAGGCATGGGTAAGGAAAACACCAAGTCGATCGAGGTCTTATATTGGATCAACAAACTTTAGTTGATATCATATATACTTACATTATATTACACAACATAATTGTTGAAGAATAATGTCATGCTTCTAGATCTAATAGACTTTGAGTGAAAACATGAAACCCAATCAATGACCACTCATCCTGAACAAGCTAATGTATCATTTCAAGCGCATCTTGCACGTTCAATCCTCTCAAGGGACATAGTTCATTGCCGTCTTAATGTTGATTTAGTTGAACATATGTAGACTTATTTCCTCATTCTTTGATGCATTATATTTTCATATAAATAATGATATTGATCTACACATATTTATCTCATTGATAAATACTTTATATCCAAACCTCAAAGAAGTATGAATTATAAAAACAATGAAAGTTAAAAATTGCAAATGGGTACAAAAGGTTGTAGGAGTAAAGAAAGATTGAGAAAGATGATGTATGAAAAGAAAACTAACATGGAAAGATAAATTAAAGTTTCAAGACACCCGAGTAGGCCTTAGGGCGTCCCAGAGTGTCCACGTCCTCAACCATCACCATGTTTTTTTAAGGAGAAAATTATGCAAAGGGCACACGAAGTTTAAAACATGTAAAAACGATACCCTTAAAGTTTAGAATTAAGTAATTAGCACACAAAGTTTGAAAAAGTTAAAAATAACCATCAAATGAATAGTAGTTGTATTCCATTCATTTTTCCATGAGCTATTTTGACAACCGATGTATTATTTTTTAATCTTTAAAAATTTATAGGCATAATCATAATCTATTAATGTTAAAATATTAACGAATGTTAGACAAACTCTGAATAATTCTGGATCTTTGGTAGTCAAATACACAATTATAAACTTATAGTATGAACTTTACAGTTTCTTATTATTAAGGATCAATATAATCAATTATTACAAATTTGACATTCAAATTTTTTAATCAAATTATGTAATATTATCATTTTATTTAAATATTTTTATAATTCTTTGAGTTCTTTAATATATTATAAAATATGTTAATTTGTGTGTTTTAAATTTTAACATTTTTAACAAAAGTCCAAAACTATCTTACTGGAAGCCCAATCCAAGGAAGATGTCAAAAAGTGACTACTTTTTCAAAAAAAGTATGGCTTTTTTCTGATTTTTTAGATCTCTTTCAGTCGTTCTTGTGTTCACGGCAAAAATTCTATTTTATCTACATAATAGAAAGCCAGAATATCGCAGGTTTGTTTATCTTTAAATTGATTTTTTTGTCAAAGAATTGCAATCCTAGAGTTTTAGACATTCAAATTTTTGTGGGCAACGTTCTAACAAGAGCAGGAGACATTGTAATTTTTCGATCAGTCCATAGCCAAATCCTACTTCTTCATATTGAGATATTTCAAATACTCTGCTCAAAGTTGGCTTGTTTTCTAATCCTAGGCATTAAGTGAAGCATCAAAATTTGAGTGCAAGTGTGTCCAGATTCAGAATAGGTTTCTTTAATGAATTATTATTGATTTCGCTTTCGGGTTCTCTGCATATTCCAACTTCTACTGCTTCTGATTCCTCTATTCTTCTCACATACATTCGCAAAGTCTGGAAGTTTTGGTTCATTTTCAACTAGATTGTATTTGCTAATTTGCTCCCATATTTGATAAATTTCTATGCCATTGTTTTATGCACTTTTATAGATTTTATGAATTCTAGCATCCATAGTACATACATGTTGTCTAATGGTTATATATGTGTTATTAGTTCATTTGCATTTCTTCTAATCTGTTTGATTATTTTTAGAAAAAAATAGATGAATAGTGGTGATGTGGATCAAACTTTTCAGCAAAGAAGTTCTTCAAACTAATCATCGAGAAAGAAGTTATTGTCTCATCTATGGAGTGTGACAAAATAAAATGAGAACAAGGAAGAGGGATAATACATTTCACTTGTAATTTTTGCAATAACAAATATTGTGGTTCTTATTCCAGGGTTAGAGCTCATCTTTTGAAAATATACAGACATAGAATTGCTTCTTGTGCTAAAGTGACAAAGAAGGATACATAAGAAATGTCTTTATTGCACAATGACCACACAAATAATTTTTTATCCCGTCATGTTTTAAGCAAGAGTTCTTCATCTACTTATGACAACATATTGGATTCATTGATTGAAGATAATTCCAAAAAGAGGTGCAGTGGTGGACAACCAATTCTAACACAAATGTTCAAACAAAATTTTAGAGACGAACTAAATGTAGAATTTGCAAGAATGTTTTATTCAGAAGGTATTCCTTTCAATCTTGCACGTAATCTCACTACAAAAGAACATTTGTTTTGTTAGCTGCTGCATGTAAAATTGAATGTGCGTCCAAATTTTTTGAGTGAAATTGTGATTTTTAAGACATTTTTAACATATTATTTCTTTAATGATTATTTTAACAGGTTATAGTCCTCCTTCATACGATGTCCTTCAAGTGGTACTTTTAAAAAAATGAAAGACTTAGAATTGAGCGTACGTACAATGGATAAAAGAAAGAGTTTTTGGCCTTCGAAATGGTTTAGTTTAGTGTCTGATGGATGGTCGGTTTCTCAAAGAAGACCACCCATTAACTTTATTGCGGTGAATGATGGTGGTCCTATGTTTTTGCAATCAATAAATTATGAAGTTAAAGTAAAGAATGCTTTATTCATTGCAAAACCTATGGATGATGTTATTGCGAAGATTGTAGTAGAATGTGTTGTGCAAATAATAACAGATAATACCATTGTTTGTAGAACTGCAAGTTTGATGATTGAAGAGAAGTATCCTCATGTATTTAAAATGGTTATAATTTTCCAGTATTATGTACTTTACATTATATTTTTTGTTTATTTCTTTTTTACAGATCTTTTGGACACCTTGTATTGTACATATAGTGAATTTTGTTATGAAAAAAATATGTCATCCAAAAAGACAGAAGAAAATGATTTTGATTATGCTCAATGTGGTTGGATCAACAAGGTTGTAGATTCAATTCTCTTGATAAAAAAAATTATTGTTAAACATCCAATGAGGTTAGCTATATTTAAACAATTCCCAAGAGTATTGATATTGCATATTGTAGACGCTCGCTTCACTTATCCTATTGTTATGATAAAAAGATTCAAAAAAATTGATTGTTTTCTGAGAGCCATGTTTGTTGATGAGAAGTAGAATTCTTATACAAATGATGATGTGAATACGTGGAAAGCAATTAGAGTAAAATTGTTAGAAGAACATTTTGGTAAGAGATTGATTATATAATAGCTTTCACTGAGCCTATTTATGGTATGATCCGATTGTTTGACACTGATAGCCCGAGTTTTCATATGGTTTATTTGATATGGAGAATGACAATAGCAAAGGTGCAAGCAAAAATTTATACACATGAATTGAAACAACCCGAAGAACAATCTTTTTTTGGGATGTTGCCCATGATATATTATAGAAAAGACATGTGAAATGCATAACACATATGCATGCTCTAGCATATTAATTGAACCCAAAGTAAGAATGTCTTGTTTGTAACAATCATTGTATTGTTTCATATGCGCAACTCCGGAGTGGCAACAAAGATATCCAAGTTTGCTTGCCCCACAATCTGGTCATGAAGTCTACCATCTTAGGAAAGAGTGTGTGAAGCGTTTTTTCCCCGATGATAACATAGAATCATTGGTAACTAATGAGTTTGCTGCTTTCTTAGCATGTTCAAGTGATTTTAATGAATATGACTCTAAGGCAGAAAGAGTTACGATGGAGCCTTTAGCTTTGTGGGTAATGCATGGGGCACCAGCTCCACACCTTTTATTATGGTAACTAATGAGTTTGCTACACTTTTATTTCTACATGTTCACCATTTATTAATTCATGTTTATTATAAAACTTTTTTAATGTTTTAATAAGTTTATATATATATGTTTCTTCTTCTTCATGTTGGGAAAGAACTTGTAGTACTTATGCATTTATACATTCTTTAAAGAGAAACAAGTTAGCTCCTTCTTGTGCCGAAGACCTCGTATTTGTTTATACGAATCTCCGACTTGCTTCTCGTAAGTCTCTAGAGTATGTTGAGGGTGATAGCAAGTTATGAGATATAATTGGAGATGTAATGGAGTCAATGACTACAATGGGATTACTTCAATTTGCCAATCTTACTCTTGATGAGCCGAATTAGAAGAACATATGATGAATGTTGAGCCGGAGATTGATGAATTAGTAGAAGACGTTGGAGAGTGGACTGTTAACTCTTTTAATCAGTTTTTTTAGGTAAACAGATAAATTTTCATGAAGTATACATATTTTGAAGAATGTATTTTATTTGAATTTGAATTTTACCTTGTGAAGACTTAATATTTCTAAAATTTCAAATTTTTATTATAAACGCTTTGAAACTGCTTCGGAAAACATATTCTCTTAAGTTTGTCGCTTCCTCGTTTCGACGCATCCGCTCCGATGTACCTAAACACCATAGATTGAGATAGGTTACGAATCTTGAACCACAATGGTAAGATAAGGGGAAAAGTGAGGTAATATATGTTACACTTATATGATTATTGTTTATCGGCATCCATGATTATATGTTGTATTTCCATAACATGTTTTCATATTTGCTTCATATTCATAATCACCATCCTATCACGGGTAGGACATGATTATGATATATGATATGGAAGATAAGTTGCCAAGCGCCAAATAAAGGAAGTTGGTTAGATTAGTTTGTTGTTCTTATCGTAGTTACAATGTATTTAATTTATGGTTCTAAAAGTATTTTTTAGCTACACATGATCTACGAAAGATGAATGACACTTGAAATTATTGGAATTTAAAATGACTTCTTATACATAAATAGAGGTGAGATTTTTAAGACTAGCCCGTAAGACCTAACCGGCCCGAATCTAAAAAGATCGGCTCAATACCACCCCTTCGTATTAGGCTTGGTCTTTTGGAACTTTACAAATAGGTCTAAGGTTGGTCTCAATATTTGTAAGACCTAAACCCGTAGATCTTATGATTGTTTTGGTCTCGGTCTTCCACTTTACAGGCTTATGACCAAGACCAAACCTAAATCCCATAAAAGTAAATTTATTTTATACATCCAAATATTTTTTTATTTTCAATTCAAATCTAATTGTACATAAATTATTTATAAATGCTATTTATATTTTAAATTTTTGAATTTTTTTAAACACAATTGAAAGAAATATTTTTCAATTATGAACTTTTATACTAAACATTTGAGTAAATTAATATCAAAAATAAAAATAAAAATCTAATATGTTTTTAAACGATCATTTTATCGTTATTTATAATTTTTATAAATTAAATATTTAGTAAAACATTAATTTTTTAATAATATTTTTATATAAAAAAATATAGGGCTAAAGATCGGATCAAGACCTAATCAAGATCGAACCGAAGACTTGGTCTTTGGTCTCGGGTTAATCTCTGTTAATACATGACTTATGACAGTATGGTCAGGATCAAGTAATATGTCCGATTGACCATCCTTTTACCGATCGGACGAAAGAATCAATAATCAGTCGATCGGTATCATATGGAGAGACGCAGGATCGGCAATGAACTGCTACGATCGGGAAGATGGGTGTGCAATCGACGCCTTCTGGGGAAATGTCAACGAAGGCTGTACCATTACTCCAGGCGGCGGTGTGCGGCTTCGGCGTACCCTAAAGTCTCATAAATCGGCTCGAGGTGGCTGCGATGTGATTGTAATACATTACGATTAGATTATGTACAATTAAAATATGTAGGATGTCTCTCTATAAAAGGGAGGTCGAAATGTTGATGAAGGGACAAGCTGGCTAGAGAGTTCCTGATTGGAAGTTCTTAGTGAATTCTTCATGGGTTTGGTGCCCCGTGGGTTTTCCTCCCGGTTCTCGGGTTTCCCACGTATAATTTCTTGTTTTCCTTTCATTACGGCAATCGAATACCAGCGGTATCCTCACTTGATACATAAAACATCATAGAGTAGATTTTTACTCGTAACATTTGGCTCCGTCCGTAGGGACCGATCTTGTAAACCTATTGAGAAGCTTTGCCTGCTAGACCTTGTTCTTATGGAGAACCCAAAATCTGTGGAGGGGATGGAAACTCACCAGCAGGAATCACATAACAACATCCCTGGAAGAGAAGTAATAACTATCGATCTTCAATCCTTGCGGAAAATGGTAGAGGAAATGATGGGAGATCTTCGACAATCGCTCCTGGCGTCAGGGCAGAAATCTGTTGTCCAGTCCCAGATCCAGAACACTCAAAGCTCGATTCCACCAGAAGCAGGTCAGCAAGACGACCAGCGTGGAAATCCAAGCTCAGACGAGGAGGAAATTGTCGGTCGGCACCCCCAGAGCGAGTTGCCCCGACCGGCTATCGATCAAGACCAAGCTCGCTTTGACGAACTGGTGGCTGAGTTGGACGCAATCAAAAGGCGACGACCAGGGCTGGATACCGATCGTCAACCAGCTTTTTCCATGAAGCAATGAGTCAACCTATCAAGAGAGATGTCGGCAAGGACTTTTTACTAGATTTGGAGGATGCCTATCGTGACCCTTGCTCGACAATGGGGTTTCCACTCTATTTCAAATGCGTCTACATCTTTTTTCAGAACATGTAATGAAAGCTGTGCCGGAACGTTCGTTCAGAGCACCAGACGGGATACCTATGTTCGGCGGGTCCGGAGACCCGTTGGATCATTTATCCAACTTTGAATTAAGGATGGGGACAATTCGTGCCAGTGAGGCAGTCCGATGTAAGTTGTTTGCTGCAACCTTACTGAAAGATGCTAAATCTTGGTTCAAAAATATTCCGTCAAGATCCATACGGTCTTTTGAAGATTTTGCCATATTACTCACACATCAATTTGCTTCTAATGTGGGTCCCCCAAGGAGCAAAGCCAAACTTTACGAGTTAAGACATGCTCAAGGAAAAATCACTTTGATACAGTTCATTGAGATATTCAATCAAGTAGCAAGAGGAATCAAAATGGACCCTAAGGAAAAATTGGATATACTGCAGCAGGTTCTTGGGCCATGTGGACTTTCTACCAGCCTCATCAAGAATCCACCTACTTCCTTGGGACAACTTACCCAAAAGATCAACAAATACATCAAGGTAGAAGAAACTATGGCGGCTCTTCATGGTAAGAAGGAGCCTGTTTTTACAAAGCCTGCATAGAAGAAAATTCATCCCTCAGATAAAAAATTGAGGGAAGTGAATTCGTGCAAAACCCGGGGCACGGATAATGTGAATCAAAGGGTATACTGCGAGTTACATAAATCTGCTGATCACTCAACAACTGAATATAATGTTTTGGGAAACCACATCAAAGAATTGGTAAAAGAGGGGGTGCTGGAGTACAAGAAGGATAAAACCTATGAGAAGAAATCCGGTCGGAATAGTGGTGACAGAGATGACGATCGTCGCTACACACCGCGCCAGAGGAAAGACGAACATAATGACCGACCGCGGCAAAACCATCAAGGGAGGAATGGAAGACGTGGCGATCGTAGTAGGAGACAATGGAGGGATCGGTGGAATGATCAATACTGCGACGATCGACGGGACAACCGACAATCCCCTGCCCCAGAAGTTCTCCGTCCACCTCCAACGAACCCGCCAGCGGAAAGGGTTAAACCATGAGATGTCTATTCAGTGCACAATGAAATGATGTACCTAGAGATTTTTGTAATCTCTGGTGAGGATTGCTAGGATGCAACCCAGAAGGAGAGGAAACGCTATGCTAGGGAAATATTGAGTTCATCGGAAGTTATGTCGATCAAGGAGGTTCGGAAACTACCGAAGATAGACATAACGTTCGACGATGGTGAAAAAGAAGGTATTTACGAACCTCAAAATGATCATATTGTCATATGTGCTGTCTTTGCCAATCGTAGGGTACACCGGATTTTGGTTGACCAGGGGAGTTCTTGTAATATAATCTCAAAAGGAGTGATCGACTCCATGGGTATTAGCGTGACCGACCTACAGATCATAAAAATGACACTATGGTCCTTTGACCAACGATCGGTCACCCCCCTCGGAAAAATCATTATGCCAACCACGATCGGATCGGGGGAAAAATCACGGACTGAAATGTTGGAATATGTGGCCATGGACATGGATATGGCATACAACGTAATCCTGGGATGACCGGGGCTTAATGCATTTGAATCCGTGCCTTCCACAGTCCATTTGAAGCTCAAATTTCCAACCACGGCTGGGATCGCAACCATAAATGTCGATCAAGCAATTGTACGCTCCTGCTATGTTTCGGCTTGTCGATCTAGAGTTCATGCTGTTGAAGTCTTACGGGAGCCGAGAAGGGCAATGGAACCAGGGGAGTACAAAGTCGTGGAACTTATCCCTGGAGATTGCGAAAAGACTACTTGAATCTGTTTGGATCTTATTCCATCTTTTGAGATTGAGCTAATCAAATTATTACAGGATAATGCTGAGATTTTCGCCTGGAGCCCGATGGATTTGTGTGGCATAGACAGAATAGTGATGGAACACCGTATCAATACCCATCCCAGTGCACGACCGGTAAGATAGAAATTGCATCGTTTTTCGCCTCAGGTTGTGGAGATTATCGGATAGGAAACCTCAAAGTTAGTAGCTGCTGGATACGTGAAAGAGATAAAATATTCAGAGTGGGTGGCCAACCTCGTTGTGGTGCCAAAAGCAGGAGGAAAATGGCGAATGTGCGTGGATTACAAGGGGATGAACAAATTTTGTGAATCTGATTCTTACCCCCTTCCACACATTGACAAGTTAGTTGACGCTGTCGCAGAGAGCACTATGATGAGCAGCATGGATGTGTACTCCGGGTATCACCAATTTTTTCTTGCTAAGGAGGATCAGAAAAAATCTTCGTTTGTGAAGCCAAGTGGTGTCTTTTGCTACACTGCGATGCCGTTCGGATTCAAAAACGCTGGGGCTACTTACCAGCGTTTAGTTAATTTATTTTTCAAAGATTTGATAGGAAAGGAAATGGAGGTGTACATGGATGACATGATTTTTAAGTCGATGAATGATAAAGACCACATTTCCTATTTGACTAAGTGTTTTGAAGTCTGTCGAACATACCGTTTGAAGCTCAATCCTGCTAAATGTTGCTTCGGCATTCGAAGCGGAAAGTTTCTAGGGCATTATGTCTCTGAAAGAGGAATCGAGGCAAACCCGGAAAAAACGAAAGCCATTATTGACATGCTCCCACCCAGAACGAAAAAGGAGTTTCAAAGCCTGACAGGTTGATTGGCTGCCCTAAACCGATTTATTTCCAGATCGGGCCTTGCCTTTCTTCAAAGTCCTCCGACAGGGCAACAAGCTTGAATGGGATGAAGAATGTAATCGGGCGTTCGACTACTTAAATAGATATCTATCGAATCCACCCCTTCTAGTGAGCCCGACGAGCGACGAACCCCTGGCCTTTATCTGGCAATCTCGACCGTTGTAGTGAGCGCCGCTTTAGTAACGATCTGTGAGGGAATACATTGACCAGTTTATTATGTTAGCCACACATTGCTTCATCGGAGACAAGGTATACGAATATTGAAAATTTTTTTTTGGCATTAAAGAAAGCTTCAGTCAAGCTGAAGCATTATTTCGAGGGCCGCCGCATTCAAGTTTTTACATATCAACCTTTAGAAGCTGTTTTTCCAAGTTGGATACGACATCAAGATTGTCGAAATGGGCCATCCAACTCAGTGCGATGAACCTGGAATTTGTGCCCCGAAGGTCTATAAAAGCTCAAGTTTTGGCAGATTTTGTGGTAGAAATGACGCAGTCCGCAGTGTTAACCGAGCATGAGGATGACGTATGGGACATGTTTGTCGATGGGTCCACCCAAGGAGGGGCTGGAGCTGGGATTCGTTTTGTTTCTTCTCGAGGAGGGCACGTAAATGCGTCAGTGAAGTTCTCTTTTCCTTGTTTTAATAATGTGGCAGAATACGAAGCATAGATTGCAGGAATTAGGCTTGCTTTGGATATTGGAGTAATTCATATCCGTGGGTTTACGGATTCTAAATTGGTCGTTGAACAGTTTGCAGGGACCTTTGAGACACATGAGCCCGTTATGCAACGATATAAAGAAGAGTTGGTCAGGATAGTGAAGTCTTTAAAATCATTTGTGTTGTCGCATGTGCCTAGGGAGGAAAATCGTGAGGGTGAGGCGTTGGCACGCCTAGCAGCAAGTTCACCAGGTTTACAAGATGGGACCATACAGATGTTTATGAATTCTAAGCCGGTGATCGACTTGCCAGTTATGGTACGGTCGACTGATCCTGAAAGTGTCGATGGGCAATTAGTCGGGAACATTGATGTTGAGCCGATGCCAGCTTGGATGCATTCGCTGGTGGATTATCTGACGATTGGTTTTCTCCCCGAAGAAAGAAACGAGCGACGACGGTTGGAATCAAGGGCACGGAGGTTTGTCATTAAAGACGAGATATTGTACAAAAAATCTTTTGACGGACTGTTATTGAGGTGCCTTCGTCCATTAGAAGCACGATCGGCACTCAGGGAAGTACATGAGGGAATCTGCGGAAATCATTCAGGAGCAAGATCTTTGGTTCAAAAGGTCAGACGATTGGGTTTCTTTTGGCCCACCATGGTAGCTGATGCAAAGGACTTCGTTAAAAGGTGCCAACCATGTCAATACCATGCTAATTATCATAAACAACCTGGCTCGGAGTTGAATGACACTCCACTCCCTTGTCTTTTCGACAGATGGGGAATCGATATTTTAGGACCATTTACTCGATCAATAAATCAAAGAAAGTTATGTATAGTTGCTATGGAATATTTTTCCAAATGGGTTGAAGCTGAACTAGTTTAATCTATTACAGAGGATGCTGTTAAAAAGTTCCTATGGAAAATATTATTTCACATTTTGGAGCGCCGCGGATGTTGGTGTCAGATAACGGCACACAGCTTACGGGAAAGAAGGTTCAGGATATGTGCATCGAGCTTGGAATCAATCAAATGATTTCCTCTGTTTCGCATCCTAAGACCAACGGCTTAACGGAGGTATCGAACCGTGCGATCGTTAAAGGCATAAAGAGGAAGCTGGAGGATATCGGAGGCATTTGGCCTAATCGACTTCAAGAGGTATTGTGGGTGTATCGAACAACTCCAACCCATACCACTGGTGAGACTCCTACTTCATAAGTTTACGGATCAGAAGCCTTAGTACCGGTAGAAAATATTTTGAAAACACAAAGGGTGGTCATGTACTCGGAAGAAGAAAATGACGAATTGAGGAAGATGGATTTGGATTTAATTGAGGAGAAACGAGAAGATATCTACGATCGACTGTTAAGGTATCGCCGCACTATGGAAAAATGTTATAATAAGATGGTGAATCCCCGATCGTTTTTAAAGTGAGACTTGGTTCTGCGAAGTGTAGAAGTACAGAAAAATCTTGGCAAACTCGATCGTCGAATGGAAGGACCTTATAGGGTTAAGTACGTGTTGTTTGGAGGGGCTTATAGATTGGAAACATTGGATGGTGACAAATTCCCAAGATCCTGGAATATTGATAATCTCCGAATTTATCATCCATAGTTGGGGTAACATTTTCTACTACTTCTAGTACTTGTGATAAAACTCTACAAATTTCCAAGTTATTTAAATTAAAACGCTATTAGCATGAATTTATTGCCCATACTATCCAAATATGTCAAGTGACAACACATGCATTATTATGCCCTTAAAGTCGAATGTCCTATTCTGGTGACCCTTTCGACTATCATATAATGTCGAACCTATCGATTACCGATAGCGAATTTGAGGAATCCATATCGGCATCCCCTGCTTTCGTTAACTCATAGATCAAGCATCTACCAAAAATTGTGTCGAACGTCCCTTCTCAGGAGATCTCTTCGGCTATAATTACGTCGAAAGTTCCTTTTCAGGAATACTCTTCGGCTATTAATTATTTCGAACATCCCTTCTCATGAGACCTCTTCGCCTACAATAGTGCCGAACGTTCCTTCTCAGGAGACCTCTTCGCCTATAATTGCGTCGATCGTTCTTTCTCAGGATACATCATCGGCTATAACTGCATGGAACGATCCTTCCCAGGAATCCTCCTAGGTTTCGATTACGTCGAACGTTCCTTATCAGGAATACTCTTTGGCTGTAAGAATGTTTTCTTCTCATGAACTTTTTTTGGCTATAATTACGTCGAACACCCCACTAAGGAAACAACCTTCGCTTTAATTTTGTCGAACGATCCTTCTCAGGAATCCTCTTCGAAAATTTGCCAAGTTTCTATATTAAAGAGGCTACTTATTCAGTCACTCTTGAACAGGAGACCTATTTGACAAAACTTCATATTTTTTCTTAAAATATGACATCTCTTATACGGATGCCGACAAAAGTTACGAATAGATCCATTCGATTGATCAATATGGTAATGTTCTTCACGAGTGGGAATTAGAGATGGCACACAGATGCTATGGAATAGACATATGTGCCAGGGGCTACCTCGGTAACATCTCATGGTTCAAATGTGATGGCAAATCGGATGATCGATCTACAATACAAACAACACTTGGGCAGGATTCTGGATTTCTGGACGAAATGGTTGTCGATCGGTATTGAAGCAGTAAGATAACGATTAACAATTAAAATTATGATTATTGAAGAAATTACAATACAACATTCAGGATGATGAGGAGCTAAATGTTAAGGCCCCTAGGCTTTCTAGAACGAGATTATCCAACCGATCGGCGTGAGGATGAAATTCTGGATCAAGATCGTCCGGTTCAATGGGCGAGCGAGGATTAATGAGCAAAAAGTACGTTTATCTCTTGCTTCCTCTTCAGTTTCCCTCCAGAAGAAAGTTTAGAGGAGAAACTGAAATACAGAATAAAAACTCAGTTATGACTGGAAGGAAGGAAAAACTATAAAAATAAGCTTACGTTGTTCAGGGGGAGATGATGGTTGAGCCAGGGCCGACCGATGCGTTTGCTCATCGATCGACCTGTTATGCGCAGACTGTAAAGATTATCCTCTGCACATAAAACTTTCCAGTTAAGACGATCGTCTTTTTCTTGGAAGTTTTCCATCAGAGCCGGCAAATTCCTCAGCCGATCGGCAGTTAGAATCGTTTCTTCACCATCGACCATGAATTTGCCTGTGAAGGACGATACTTGGAGAGGGAATTCAAGATTAAAATCCTGAACCCCGACCCAAACGAATGAATTGTACCAGTCGCGTTGCGAATCTGGTTGCTCGACAAGATAATTGTTTTTACCTCTGCTGGAGAAGTAGCACAGCTTACGTTGGGCAAAAACGTGAGTGCCCGATCGCCACATCACCTTGCAGATCGTTAGGAAGTTGGTGACGGTTGGGGCCATGTTAGCAGCGTCGCAGTAGTGGATGAATGCGACGATCACCAAGTAGCTACTTGGCATCAGTGCAAAAACGGGCATCGCCAGGGCCCACAGCAGTTCAGCGACGAAAGGATGGAGGGGAATCTCAATCCATTCTTCATGGTAGAGATCGTCACTGGTATGGCATTATCCAGGGACGATCTTCCGGCCGCAGGCCAAGGCTCAAAACCAGGCTCGCCGATTTCCAGTTGATATTCTTCGGGAAAGCCGAATTTCTCACGAACTGTTTCAAGATTCAGAGATGGAGCCATTTGCAAGTAAGGATAGGTGTCGTAAATACCCACAAAACAAGAACCTGCTGAAAACTCAAGAAAATCGAAGAAACTCGCTGGGATAGTAGGAAAAATCACGTGTTGCTCGCGATAAGGAAGTAAAACTGAATTAAAAGATCGTACAAGCGGGGAAAATAAAATAAACCTGTGTGATTCTGTGTGGAGAAGAGTAATCGCCGTAGATGATTGGTTGAAATCGCCTGGAAGCAGAGGGCAGAAGTGTTTTGTTTATGAGCAACGCTCAGGATTGTGCCACGTGGATGACCCAGATTGCGACTTTCTGGCTTCCGCCACTGTTTTCAAGATGAACATATCTGACACGATGAATAGGGAGATAGAGTTTGAAAGCATGGGCGTCGATCGGGATAATTATTGGCGATTTGTGGCTGCTTATAAGTCACGACAATGTTAACTCCCTCCGACGTTCGACTATGACGATTGGTTGAAGTTGAGGGGCTAATGTTAATACATGACTTATGACAGTACAGTCAGGATCAGGTAATATGTCCGATCGACCATCCTTTTACCGATCGGACGAAAGAATCAATAATCAGTCGATCAGTGTCATATGGAGCTATGCAAGATCGGCAATGAATTGCTACGATCGGGAAGATGGGTGTGCGATCGACGTCTTCTGGGGAAATGTCAACGAAGGCTGCGCCATTACTCCAGGCGGCGGTGTGCGGCTTGGGTGTGCCCAAAAGTCTCATAAATCGGCTCGAGGTGGTTGCGATGTGATCATAATAGATTACGATTAGATTATGTACAATTAAAATATGTAGGATGTCTCTCTATAAAAGGGAGGTTGAAATGTTGATAAAGGGACATGCTGCTGGAGAGTTCCTAATTGGAAGTTCTTAGTGAATTCTTCCTGGGTTTGGTGCCCAGTGAGTTTTCCTCCCGGTTCTCGAGTTTTCCACGTATAATTTTTGTTTTCTTTTCATTACGGCAACCGAATACCAACGGTATCCTCACTTGATACATAAAACATCATAGAGTAGATTTTTACTCGTAACAATCTCCCTTATAAAGAACTTAAGAAGGAACCAATATGACTTATATATAAAATTAAGACCAGACCGTGGTCCGATCTTTTATAAATCCTGAAGATCTAAAAGACTAACTCGAACCGTGCCTGGTCATAAATGTTAAAAGCTATTGGTGTGTGTTCATTTTTTGAGGCTGAGAAAAACATGTGCATCCCATGGTAATGATTTAAGTATTAATTGGGGCATGACATTTTTTATATTTAAAATATATATAAATTACATTATTTGAATTAAAATATGCATGGTGATTGGTGATGGTTGAACCGTTGAGGACTGATCCATTTGTAAACCATAAGATAATTTTGTTGCAGAACGCCGAACTTCGATGGCGGTTTTGCTATGCTTGTCATCAGTTTCTCCCACTCCGACCATCTGTTCTCACCTCGGCCACATCTTATATTCTAATAACGGTCACAAATTTCAAGAGTTTAGGTGCTTAGCGGAGAAATCTACCAACAGCCCTGAAAATGCGTTGCTCAGAATCGCCTGCTATGTGTCCGAGATCCTTGGATTGGGTGCTTCTTTACTCCGTTCCCCAATGAACAAATCTGACTCTGGAGACCCCTTGGGTCTTCCGATTGATGATTCCGGTAGGATATCACGAGCTGCCATGGTGGAAAGCATTAAAGAGGATTTTAACAAGTCGTATTTTGTCACTGGTAACCAAATGGAAATCTCAACTTGTTCAGAAACAAGTAATGAGTTGTTTATTTTGAATCTAATTGCTTAGGAAATTTGAGTGTTGTTGCGTATGAAGAGGACTGTGAATTTTCTGATCCAGCTAGTTCTTTCTGAGGGTTGAGAAGATTCATAAGAAATTGCACCAATTTTGGGTATCTAATTACTAGGTCGAATATGAAGCTATTGAAATGGGAGGATTTTGAGGTGAGAATGAGATCAACAATCTTTGGAATTGGATGATTGGTTTTTAAATGAATGTTTTGTTGGGGTAATATATGTGTGCGAACAATCTCGATGGGTTAGAGAAACCTTAAAATAATAACAACATTGAAGAATACAAACAAAAATGACAAAAGAAGGTTTAACGTGGAAAACCCAAGACAGGTGAAAAATCACGTGACCGATAGAACGATCAAATCCACTATTAGAAGAAGAATACAACACACTTACATAGAGTTCTCTCATACTCGTAGACAACAAAAGATGATACTGAAGCCCTCTCATACTCGTAGACAACAAAAGATAATACCGAAGCCATACAAAACAATGAACCACAAGCCTTCTTATATAGTGGAGAGGTTCAAGATGTTTTCTAATATTTGATCATATTCAAATATGTGATGTTTCCATAACCAATCATATATATGTGTCTATATATACTGATTTGATACGATATTTTTTCCTTGAATATCTCCTTCCATAACCGACTCCCTTCCTTGACCGTTCGTCTCTATTAGACTGAACGATCCGTGGATTTTCTCAGTTCGATCTTCGACCGATTATCTCCATCTCAAATAGGGTCCCCTTGACCGATCACCCACTATTGACACCAAATCATGTTCGTTGTCTAAGTTTGCCATCGACAAAAATATCAATAGTCATCCAAGTGTAACCGATCTTCACGACAAATTTTGGCTATAATGTGGCAAAATTTTGGCTATAATGTGGCTTTGGCTTTATTTGAGTTGAAAGTAATATTAAAAAGGAAAATGAACTATCTATGTGACTTGGGGAATGTTTAGCTGTTTTGATGAGTTTGTAATTGATATTATGTGACAGGATAAAGGAATAGGACACTGGAGATTCAGCTGCGTCATGTCATTTCCATGGAAGCCCATTCTATCCGGTAAACAACTCAGTCAAAACTTGTAATTTATGATTACGTAGAACAATTTGTGTGCATCAACTAGGTACACAGAATACATATTTGATGAGAATTCAGGGAAAGTGTGCAGGTTTGTCTCTATATATTCATTTTATCAGTTAGTTTGAATTTCTTCTGTAACACAATTTGGTTCCATTAGTTTAGGCATGTACAACATTGGAATGTCCCCAAAATGGCTCTTTTCAAGCAGATTTTACGGCCCAATCGAGGCTCATGAACATATATCAAGTGATGATGTATATTTGTATAGGAATATTGTATGTTTATATGTTGTGCTCTTATGTGAAAATATGAAGAGAACATCTTCTTAATCAACATGTCCATCATGATTCTATGAAGAAGATACATCTAGAGATTCAGGAATCAATGGACTGGAGAAATGGCCATGTAATAATTCCACTTACAAATTATAGCATTTACAATTAACGTAGGTTGGGTTAAGACTTGCTTTAATAGATTCGATAGCGTACAAGTGATAAGTAGAATTCCTCATATCCAATGACACTGTTATCTTCAATCTGGATGGAAACAACAAATAGCTCTCCTGTAGTAAAATGCATTAACATTTATATACTTAAAGATAGCAAAAATGTGTCTTACAAGCGAACTATCTCAAACTCTGAAGTATCGAGCTCTCCGTACTTCCAAAGTCCGACGTTATTGTAATCTTCGTCATTGCTACTCGACAATGGGAGAGGTTCTATGCTATGGTAATAATTTACGTTGTTGATATTTACGGTGACACATTTTATGAATTCATGCACAACATTTGATTGAAAAACAAAATTATTCTTCATTGCTCTTCCTAAGCAGCATGACTTTCTCATTGACGTGTTTGGAATAACATAGGTCTGCCAAATAACATAATATGGTGAGGTGTGCTAGTAACACATGAACGTATAATTTCACATGTTTTTTCAAATCGACTTGCATCAGTTGTTGGAGTGAAATACAATGTATCACTCTCTTTTCTAGTAGACATTATTCCGGTCGGATCAGGATATTGGGTGACGGTGATAAAATCCAACATAATATCTGATCACATATTTGCAAGGAATACCTAACAATGAGCAAGTAATAATCTAAGTATTTGATCAATCAAAACAAAAAATTTAAAATTATTACTAGTAATTTGCCACAAGTTACACGAGCATGTATGTGTGACCAGATTGCAGGAGTGTTTGTCATCATGTCCAAGCCAAGTCCATCAAAATGGATCTGCCTTGATCAAAACTCGTGTGCACTTACCCTTGACGTCCCAACGAGGGAAATTAAAATCTTTGGACAAATGAATCCATCAATCGATGATGCAAGTTTGGATCTATGAAACCTAACATCAAAAATTACAATACGCATTTCCTCAAATAAATCAATAACATGTTGATGACGAGCTATGAAGATCATCCTGTTGAAACTTTCCGTTGTGTTGTTTAACAAGATACCACTTTTAGAGGTATTGTCAAAAAATGTCATACACCAATGCTTCGTGTGTATGACATTCATTTTCAGCCCATGTTTGTTGACTAGCACTGCGTAGCAATAACATGTGACTTTTGTTCTTCACATTTGTTGTTTATTTCGATGTGGTTTAAATTGCACATCTAACAGCTTCAAATTAACATTTTTTTGATTTCAAGTTTGCTAAAATGTGCCTAAAGCAATGACAAACATATGACATAAAGGTAATGTAAATATTTTCCTATACAATTGCATAATTAAAACGAAATACTAACTTGAACTTCCGGAAATATGAGCTGTAGCGCTAGAAGCAGCCCTATTCTTCGATCACACATAATCGTATATTTGGTCATGTTAGATTATGTGATCATAGTGTCCCGTTTAATCAATGTAAGAAACCAAACCAAACTTTCGAGACTTTCTGAGTCCACCAATGCGTACGTAAACGAATACACACTGTTGTTTGAGTCTAATCCAACAACAATCAATACCTATATAGTCACAGACATGTGTTAGTTAGGATAACTTTTAACACATCAAAACATTACAAATGTTACAATTGTACCTGACCAGACAAAGCTTCCTTTGTGTGTGTATCACCAATACAGAGTATTGTGCTACAGGACATCCAACTCTCTCTATAAGCTCACAAACATACGTACATGCTCTTAAAATGCCTAGGTCCATTCAGTGTCTTGGTTTCCTCATTTGCTATTGTGGAATCAGTGTTGCTCTTTTCAAGTTGGAGTGTGTAACTTTTGATTATACTAAAATCTGCTTTTAACTGTTTTTTTATTTTCTTGAAAGCATACTCCCTTACTCTAAAAAGTTTGTTCCTCGACACTTCAATGTGAGAATCATCCCTCACTCGAATTCCAAATTTTGAAACAGTCAAACAAGGATTCTGGGTGAATCAATCGATATATGTGTTACCCAACCACTTCGTCATAACATGGGAATTTTCTATGTCCCAAATATACTCGTTATGCTCGAGATTGTAACCTTTCACTCGCTAACCAATGTCATTCTTCTTTTTTTGTCACATTGACATACCAACCACAGTCTTTTATCTTGTCACGTTTGCAGCGTATCCGCAATTGCTTCATTTTTCTCAATCCAAAATTCTTTGTCATTCAAGATACAAAATGTTACAATTGCTTCTTTCGCTTGTCCTTTATCCCTAAATGTGAGTCATTTCCTTGTGAAAAATATTCTGTGCAAGATTGAACTTGACTGAATAGGTATTTCAATCTTATGGTTATATCGAGTTCGTACAGTTTGTTGAATTTATCAAAGCGTTTGTTGTCTCACAAATTTTTCGTTTTTTCTCCGTCCTCCATTCCACTCGAGATTAAGAACCCTTGTTCGTCCTATGTTCTTTCAATAGGTCGGGTTTCCGATGTCGGATCCAATAAGGATATGTCGGAGTTTTCACTGCACAATCGTAGATGTTTCCTTGTTCCTACTGCCATTTTGCCTCATTTCTCAAGACTCGCAATGCATGTTCATATGTAAAATCTTTCCATTCATTTGCTCGAAAAGCAGTATCGCCTCTCTAAAATAGTCATCTTCAGTACACCTACATGGATGTCGAGCGCATAAACCATTGTAGCATGTAGGCTGCACAGAATTCTGAGGACTAACTTCAATACACCTACTTAAGTGATTTGACATCATTTCATTCAATGACTTCTTTGTTGTAAGTTTTATAGATCAAATCTTCATATATTATGTAGAAGTTGACTTTTTGACCTCAAAAAAACTACTTTTATATGTCATTAATAATAAGATTTTTTGATGTGTTGAGTCATCCAACAACCACGAACTGCTCCTCCCGCATCAATTCTAGTTATTGACATTTCTAAGGTATTGGCAAGTTGTCAATCCGGAGATTGACTGAGCAATTTATATAGCTAATCTTATGTTTATATTAATTATGTTGTACGTGAGCTTAGTTTGTTCTGCTTTTGTATAATAATATACAAGTTTAATGTTTAATGAAATATTGTAGGTACTCAGGATAATAGATTAATGAATGTATGAAAGATCATATTTTAGATAAGATATCATAATTAAATATTACTTTAAATATTAATGTCCTTTGTTTAAGTTTACAATTATATTATACTATAATATTATATTATATTATTATTCATTCCATTTCCATACCGTCGGCAATCCCAGGAGTTTTGCGCAAAATACCACTGATTCCGAGCGGGCATGGAAATTTACCACCATTCGCGTTAGCCAATCGCGAATTGCATTTTTTGCCTAATTCGCAATTGCCAAACGCGAGTCGCGTTAGGCTGAATAAAATTAAAAAAAAATCATTTTTCTCCTGCTCGCGTTACGCTAAATCGACCTCCAAGACGCGGTCAATTTAGCCTATCGCGAATTCAGACTTATTAAACTGCTTCCCCCTTTCTTTCCTTCTTTTCTTTCTCGCGATTTGGGGTTTAGGTTTGTTATATCATACGAAAAGCTCTTGCGGTTTCGTCGAATTTTTTCCACTCCCGACATTCCTCCTTTCATAGTTGTCGTATTTTTGTTGGTAATCAAATCGAAAGATCTTCAACCCACTTTTTTTGCCTCCTCGATTTGTGTTGGCACTTATTTTAAACTTGTATAAGTTTGTTTAATGGATTAGTTGTATCTATTTGATTTGTTATGATATTAGTTGTGAATAATGGATTAGTTACGATATTATTGTAATTATATTGTTTGTGACTAATTGTTTGTTTACGAAATTAGTTGTTAAACTTTGATTAGTTGTGATATTAACTGTGAAGAATTGATTTTTACGATATTATTTGTGACAAATTGATTAGTTATTATATTATTTGTGACTAATTGTTTCTCGTATTGATGTATTTTTTTTACTTGAAGGTTATGGATCCGTTTTGGAATTATAACATGTATCAGAATTATGATCCATCTCAAATGGCAGAATCATCTTCTTTCATGGAGTTATTGTTGAATCAAGGGAATCCATGTTTTTTATAATAAAATGTTATATTATTATCCATTATACTTTTAGTATACAATATTTATTTGTTGTAGGTATGCAACCAGAATTCAATACAAATGTTGAAAATCATGACGATGCCCCAGTAATAGATTCAGATATTGATGAATCTGAAACTGAACCTTCGCTACCTCGAGCTGACAGTAGAATGGAGAATGATCCATTGCCTCACACTGTTGTCGATGTTTCTAGGCTAGCATGCCTATTGTCGGGAGTTTCTCCCGATATTCGTTCAAGTACTTATTGCTTAGGAGACGATGTTGTAGCTGATGACTTTGCATATGCAAAACCTCGGCGAGTTTATTCTTCATACAACCTATGCAATCCAAATCTTGTTGTCGGAATGGGTTTCAAAGATAAATCAGATGTCCAGTTCACTGNGCCACGCCTCGGTCCCAGCCTCGTTTTACATCCCGCGATAACAACCTCTAACAAACCTGTCAGAGGCGGTTACGGAGCGTGATTTACACACGCTATGAACTCTATAAATACAGGGCAAGACGACGGAAATAGCAGGACCCTTTGGACGCGGAAGAACATGCCGTTACCCTGCCGGAATTCTTACCGCTTTCTTTACCTTGTCTTTTTCATTAGCCTCTCTTGTATTGACTATGAGTTATTTCATTAGTGAACAGGCTAAGGGCATAATCAGCTCTTAGTCGAGTGGTTTTCACCCCAATTCCTGGGGTTTCCACTATATATCGCCGTGCACTTATTTTATTTCTAGCTTTTGATCGTCTTCCACATTTAAAACAAATCAGAACCGAGTTCGTTTGTTGAACGAACCGGACGACTGTTGGTACCCCCTAAAAAGGGACCATAACTGTTTGGCGCCGTCCGTGGGGACGATTCTCTAATCCCATTTGAGTTTTCTACCAAGGATAGGATAATCAAAGGCATGGCGACTGGAACTCCGACGAATAATAGTGACGTGCTTCTCGACAGTCTTCCAGCACCAACATTCACTTTACAGGATTTGGAAGCTGTCGTAAGGAAGGTGGTACTGGAAATTACGTCGGAGAAAAGTGGGACAGAACCACCGGCTGTATCCATCCCTCTTCCCAGAAGTAGAGGATACGAGAGTGATCCTGACGAGCGCAGTACTGATGATGAAGAAATCATCAGGCGTGGCGTCACAACGAGGAGGATTAGATATCGGTCTACTCCTCCCCCTCCGGCCAGAGCTCTAACTCCCGCTCCTGGAAAAGATCAGGAGCAGATGCATCGACGAATAGATGAGCTCACCAGGGAGTTAGAGAATATGTGTGCATTGAAGGATTGCGAACCGAATCTGGGACGCAATCCTGGTTTATTTAACAGGGCCATGGAGGCTCCTATCAGGCGGAGTAAGGATGACGACTGGTGGCATAATTTACATGCTGTCCAAACGTCATCCCAGCAATCTGAAGGTGTATCAGCCGCCTTGGGAGATCTGATGCTCCCCTTTTCTGAGGAAATCTGGGCAGCAGTCCCAGACCGGCATTATCGCAACCCCGAGGGGATGCCAACATTTCGTGGCGATGGTGATCCGATCGATCATGTCGCTGATTTCGAGTTACGTATGGGAACGGTTCGGGCCTCTGATTCATTAAAGTGCCGCATCTTCGCGGAAAGATTACAAGGCGATGCCTGAACATGGTTCAAAAATCTGCCGGCCCGATCCATACAGTCGTATGTCGTGTTTATTTTGGCTTTCTCAGAGCAATTCGCTCCAAATGTAGGACCGCCTCGAAGCAGGCAGGAACTATATCAGCTATAATATATCCCGGCGAAAATGAGTCTTCGGTCCTTTATGGAGAAATTCAACAGGACCGCCCATGGCATCAAAATCGAGCTCCGGGATAAAATCGATATTCTACAGCAGGTCTTAGGACCGTGCGGCCTTTCGGCCAATTTGGTGAAGAGCCCACCATCTACCTTGGGAAAACTGCTTCAGAAAATCAACAAGTATATTAAGGTAGATGAAGAGCTGGGGCTTGGTTATGGGAAGCCTAGCGGGAATTCTGAGCCCGCATGTGATCATAGGGTTTCATACCCGAAGAAACAGTTGCGAGAAGTAGCGGCTGTGAGTGAAAAAGACGTCCCCCCAAAGCAGGAGGACAATCGGGTGTATTGCGAGCTCCATCATAATCGCGATCACCCAACCTTGAAGTGCCCGCTGTTGAAAGAGACAGTAGAGGCAATGGGTAAAGAAAAGCCCGACCGGAATGGTCAGAAGGGCAAGCGAGTGGAACCCCCCCGAAGGGGCCATCAAGGTGACGATCGTCACAGGCTGAGGGGAAGAGATAATCGGGGACAACCCCGAAACTATAATGATCGGACGGAGGACTGAAGGTCTCCTCCTCCAGAGCAAGAAAGAGGCCAACACGGCCGTGAAAACCGTGGTCAGGGCCGAAGAAGAAGATGGCGGGGCCGTGGCGGCAGAGCCCCGTAGAATGAGGGTGGGAGACAGGAGCAGGCCGCTCCCCCACCTGCTGAAACTGGTGCCCAACCTCCTCGAAATGAGGCGGCACCGAGAGAAGTGGCCGGAGATATTTATGTTATCTCCGGTGGATTAAGAATAAATGAATCGGTCCGAGACCGAAAGAGAACACTGCGCGGAGACTCTGCTGAGAGCTCCGAATCTGTGGCGCTGGTAAAATATGATCCCATGGATCGGTCCTCCTTCTTCAGAGAGGACATCACTTTCACCCCGGCTGATCGGGAAGGGATCATTGATCCCTGTGATGACCCCCTCACCATTATAGGGGTCATCGGGAATCGCCGTGTCCATAGAATCTTGGTGGACACTGGGGCCTCGTGCAATCTGAAGAAGCGCGAGGTCGCTGAAGTGTTGGGAGCAGCTGCTCAAGATCTACCGATCGCCAACATAACTCTTTGGTCGTTCGACCAAAAAAGTGTTATTCCGTGTGGGAAGATGTTATTCCCCGTTACCCTTGGAGAGCCATCCAAGGACCGATCTGAAGACCTGGAATTCATTATCGTTGAAGTCGACTTGGCTTACAACGCTATTATCGGACGGACCAGACTGAGTAAGTTTGAGGCGGTCCCTTCTACTTATCACATGATGCTCAAGTTCCCCTCCATTCATGGAGTTATTTCTGTTAAGGGGGATCAGAAGGTAGCTAGACAATGCTACATGAGCTCGTGCCGAACGTTGGCACCGATTAAGAGGGCCCGGGTGGATTTGCTGGAAGAGCTGTCGCACCCGAGGCAAGCGATGGGACCCATAGGGTTCAAATTGATTAATCTGGTTGAGGATGACTCAACCAAGACAACTCGCATCGGGGCTCATCTAGCCCCTAACTTTGAAAAAGAACTGATCCACCTGCTGAGAAGCCACGTGGATATATTTGCTTGGACCCCGGATGATGTTCCGGGGATTGACCGATCCGATAGTGAACATCGGATCAATACTGGGCCTGGAACGAAGCATGTTAGGTAGAAAAGGAGACGCTATTCTCCTGAGAAGATCGAGATCATCCGGGCTGAAGTGAATAAGCTGCTACGGTCGGGATATATTAGAGAAATCCACTATAGTGAATGGGTTGCAAACCCAGTGGTGGTTTCCAAACCGGACGGGAAATGGCGAATGTGCATCGATTTTACCGATGTGAACAAAAGCTGTGAGTCAGATCCTTCCCCGTTGCCGCACATCGACCGACTGGAAGATGATGTTTCTGGTAGCACCATGATGAGTACCATGGATGCTTACTCTGGGTATCACCAGATCTTCTTGGCTAAAGAAGATCAGAAGAAATCATCGTTCATGACCGAAGATGGGGTTTTATGTTATGTGGTTATGACCTTCGGTCTCAAAAATGCTGGAGCAACATACCAAAGGTTGGTTAACAGAATCTTTAGAGAGTTGATTGGCCATATGATGGAAGTGTATGTTGACGATATGATTGTAAAATCTATGAATGATGAAGACCATCTTTCTTATTTGTCTCGTTGTTTTGAAGTATGCCGAAAATATAAGCTCAAACTAAACCCAAACAAGTGCTGCTTCGGGATCCGAAGTGGAAAATTCTTAGGATATTATGTTTCAGAGAAAGGCATAGAGGTTAACCCTGAGAAGGTGCAAGCTATCATTGATATGCAACCTCCGAGAAACAAAAGTGAATTTCAAAGGCTTACTGGCCGACTAGCCGCGCTGAGCAGGTTTATTAAAAATCCACAGACCAGGCCTTACCTTTTTTCAGAGTGCTAAAAAAAGCAAGTCATATGGATTGGACAGAAGAATGCGATCGGGCCTTCTCTGAGCTAAAGACTTATTTTAGCACTCCCCCGGTGATGGTAAGTCCAACTTGTGATGAACCTTTGGGGTTATATCTTGCGGTGTCCGAAGTTGCCGTCAGCGCAACTCTGGTAACCATACGAGATGATATTCATAGACCTGTCTATTATGTCAGTCATTCTCTAGTATCTGCTGAAACCAGGTACTCCACCTTGGAGAAATTCATGCTAGCTTTGAAGAAAGCTGTATCCAAGTTGAAGCATTATTTTGAAGGCCGAACGGTCTATGTTTATACGGATCAGCCTCTGAAAATACTCCTTCAACAGAAGGATTTGAATGAGAGATTGGCAAAATGGGCTATCAAACTCAGAGCTATGTATCTGGAATTCCTGCCCCGAAGGGCGATCAAAGCTCAGGTTCTAGCCGATTTTGTGGTCGAAATGACCCGATCGGCCATTTATCTTAACCAAGAAGATGATCGATGGACGCTCCACGTAGATGGATCAACCTTCGGGGGAAGAGGAGCGGGCATTACCCTGACAACGGTACAAGGTGATCTTATTCATTCCGCAGTCAAGTTTTCCTTTGCTGGAACAAATAATGTGGTGGAATATGAGGTAGTATTGTCAGGAATGACCTTGGCTCGAAAAATAGGATTTAGCAGAGTGCGAATGTTCTCAGACTCGAAGTTAGTAGTGGAACAATTCGCAGAGAGATTTGAGACTCACGATCCGATGATGAGGTTGTACTGCGCTAAAGTTCTGGAGTTATCCAAGAAGTTCAGTGAGTTCTCTCTGGACCATGTGCCACGAGAACAAAACA
>RWGZ01000166.1:121844-138051 GCA_009725065.1 Utricularia reniformis
TGTTGCTCGTGTTCTTCCTGGTTGCGAGAGTAAACTAGGATGTCGTCAATGAACACCACCACAAACTTGTCTAGGTATTGACGAAACACCCGATTCATCAAATCCATGAAAATTGCTGGTGCATTAGTTAATCCAAACGGTACCACTGTGCATTCGTAATGTCCGTACCTAGTTCGAATGGCTGTCTTCGGTATGTCTCCTTCTCTCACTCGAACTTGATGGTATCCTGACCTCAAGTCTAGTTTTGAGAATACCTTCGCCCCTTGTAACTAGTCAAACAGGTCGTCGATCCTAGGCAACGGGTACTTATTCTTTATCGTGACCTTGTTTAATTCTCGGTAGTCGTAGCACAATCTTAACTCGCCGATTTTCTTTCTGACAAATAATACTGGTGCTCCCCAAGGAGAATTGCTTGGCCTGAGAAATCCTTTTTCCAATAGCGACTCAATCTGTTGCTTCAGTTCTTGCATTTCTCGGGGTGCCATTCGGTATGGAGCCTTGGAAATCGGTTGCGTTCCAGGGAGTAGTTCTATTCCCATTTCTACCTCTCTCTGAGGCAGTTGCCCCGGCAGTTCGTCATATGTCAAGAAGTTGTACTGCGCTAAAGTTTTGGAGTTATCCAAGAAGTTCAGTGAGTTCTCTCTGGACCATGTGCCACGAGAACAAAACAAGGTTGCCGATGCACTCGCAAGATTGGCTTCGGGCATACCCGACATAGAGCCGAGCACTATTTCGGTCCACGTTCAGGACCGAACTTCGGTCGAGATTCCAGTGACCGAACAGTCTATTGAAGAGATCGGGGCTCTATGTCATGAACTCAAAGGCTTGAATATTGATGCTACTGAATCCCCAGGAGAACCCAATTGGATGGATTCCTTTGTTAAATACCTCTCAAATAGATATCTCCCTGAAGATAAGTCTGAGGCTAGGAAAATAGAGGTCTGGGCTAAGAGATTCACCTTAGTCGACGGACGCTTGTCTAAAAAGAGTTTTGAGGGCCCGCTTCTGCGATGTTTATCTCCTATTGAGGCCGAAGCCGTCATGATTTATGTTCATGAAGGGATATGCGGCATTCATTCAGGGGCCCAATCTTTATACCACCGCATTATTAGAGCCGGTTATTTTTGGCCAACATTGCTCGCTGATGCCAAGCAGTACACTAGGCGTTGCGCCATATGTCAATACCACGCTCCACTCCCGCAATTGCTTGGGGCTCCACTATCGATTACCCCATTGCCTTGTCCATTTGACAGATGGAGGATTGACATCCTCGGACCTTTTCCTCGGTCCATAGGGCAAAGAAAATTTTGTATCGTAGCGGTGGAATATTATTCGAAGTGGATCGAAGCAGAAGCCGTAGCCATTATCTCAGAAAAAATGGTCAATCACTCTATATGGCGAAATATCGTTAGCCGCTTCGGGGTTCCCCGGGCGCTCGTATCAGACAATGAGACTCAGTTCCGTGGAAAAAGCATACGTGATTTATGCATCAAGTTGGGCATCGTACATCATTTCTCATCAGTGACCCATCCTCAGACCAATGGACTTACGGAAGTATCTAACAATGTTATCCTGAAGGGATTGAAAACCAAGTTAGAGGACTTCGGGGGTAAATGGCCCGAACACATCTATGAGGTCCCGTGGGCATACCGAACCACACCTCGCTCAACAACCCAGGAATCACCTTTCTCATTGGTGTATGGGACCGAAGCTGTTAGCCCGGTGGAGGTGGCTATCCGATCACCTCGGATATCTCAATACGATGAGCATATGAACGGTGTAAGGAGGTTATTGGACCTCGAGATGATCGAGGAAAAGAGAGATGCAATCTATGCACGGATGCGTGCTTATCAGCGAATTATGGAACGGGCCCATAACAAACGAGTCATCCCAAGGGAATTCTTTGAAGGCGATCACGTCCTCAGAAGCATTAAGGTGCAGAGGAACGTTGGAAAGCTGGGCAGAAATTGGGAGGGACCGTATCAAGTATCGAAGAAATTGGAATCAGGTGCGTATAAACTTGAAACATTGGATGGTATAGAGGTCCCCCGAACTTGGAACATCATGAATTTAAGGCGATATTTCTTGTGAATCTTCGATTAATATGTATGACTCGATGAATTACATTCTCTTAAACGTAAGTGGAAACAAGTAAGTACAAATACAAACTATTTCTAATGGAATGATGGACCGATCTTGAAGTTGGGTGGTGTAGGACGAATCTGGACTGGTGACCGAAGCTTCTTGTCCGCAAGACCCCCAAGTTGTAGTGACCGCTCTGACGAGTCAGATGGTCCTGCATTTGCCCAGCCCATGGATGAGTTGTCATTCTCCCAGAACTCATTACGAACTAAAACACCCCCTTCAACGGCATTCAGTCTTTAGGAATTGCCCTTTGTACCTACGACATCTGCTACGATAAAAGGAATGGTAGTCAGCATATCGAGACATAAGATCGGTCCTAATATAAAACGTATTATGAGCAAAACTTGGCCAACAAAACCTAAGGGACTTTATTAGAACCGAGGTTCGGCCGAAGCTTGTAATGACTCATATTAAACGCAGACTACGCCTATCCAATCAAGTGTTGACTCCAAGGACGGAATAAGAGTGACCCATACACCATGTCAAACGACCGATCCAATCAGAATTGATATGAATGAACAAAACATAACGTCTGGGACCGATGGTTAACACCGTGTAAGAGTCCTCGATCTTATACTTAGTGATTAAAACAACTTCGTTAGAAGTTGGTTAACACCGTGTAAGACTTATTAGTTTTGCTTAGAAGTTGGTTAGGTCACTTCGTTCTGGTGATTAAAATAATCAAAGCTGAACAAGGAATAAAATTTTTATTGAATAAAGAGTAAGGCAGATACAAAGCAATGACTAGATCTAACTAATCTGCCCTTCCTCTTTATCTTCCACTTCGGGCTCCTGGGGTTCGGTCCGGCCACGAGCCGCTTCAACTCTTCTTTTAGATCGGCCACCTTCTGGTTGACCACATTCTCCATCTCTTCAAAGAGATAGAAGATAGGGTCTTCTTCTAGAACAGGTTCTTCCAAAGTCGGAATAACCTGAAATTTGCCATCTCTTTCAAGTGGCTCGATCATCTTTCAACGCTCGTCCGAAGGGGAAAGCCCGAATGTCTGGATAACTTGCTCTCGCATGTTACCCAGATACTTTGCAGTGTAAACCCCGTGTATGTTATCCACTAAAGCGAATAACAAAGGGGACTGAGCGAACCCCAGANTATCATGTGATTATTATAGTGGAAACCAAGGTAGAGCTTCGCTCTCCCGAGGACGTAAGCTCACACATTGTGGGCCCAATCTCGTATATCGTTCGTGTCCTCACAACAATTAAATTTCGAGTAATTAAAAATTGACTGATCATAAACAAACACTCTAAAATATTTTTAAACGAGATCAGGCGTGGTCCAGAATTCCTGCTCTGAAGCCGATGTTCTTGTACCGTTTCCCGAATGAGTCATTCAACCGATATAGTTACCAGTACTACGGTTGGAGGTTTGTATTTCATTATTTATTATTGTTTATAATAATTTAATTTAATTTAAATTATGCATTTTACAGGGAGTTTACCGGTCGTCTGGACCATACGAACTCAGCGCACAATGTGCTAAGGGTTTGTCGAGATGCACTAGATGTTATAGGAAGACGAGATGTATTGTATTAAATAATTACTTATACAAATTATTGTGTGAGTTTGTTAATGTATAATTTTCAGTTCATATGGAGGCCATACACGGATGGTGACCTAGAGCACGCGGATGCTGAGACCACTGCGGCACGGCGTCAGCTCGGAGGTGTCCTCTCCATTCCCGGACTAGCAAAGGATGCAGGGCTTCTAAGGCTCCTGCATTCTTATAACTCCGAGAAGGGTCAGGATTGGGTAATTATCTATGCCAAATGAATCGATATGTGGGACCACATTTTCGAGCACTTGTTCGAAGACGGATCTCATGTGTCGGAAGACACATATTTTTCGTGGTATTGTACATATGGTATACCACATTTAGCCGTCCGATCGAACGAGGAGACCGGTTGGAGAGGATGAACAGCAGAACCCATGGCCCGAGTGGTAATAATTCTATAATACATTGTATTGCATTTTGTCTTAATTTGATCGGTTTTTTTGTTTGCATGCCACACAGTTAGACGAATTTGCAGGCACACATCTATGGGGAACACAGAAGTTACCCATAGACTTTGGGAAATACATATTTTTGCTTTCTCCCAGGTCTATGGGTACTTACCTTCCCCCACTACATGTCGTCTGGCATGGGTTTCTCGCCTCCTATTGAGCCATCTCCGATGTCTCGATCGTGGACGCAGTATCCTACATCCGGGTACTCACAACCACCACCTGACCCAACTGCTGGGACGTCGTACGGTTCACAGCAGTACCCTCCTATGAGTTATCCATATAGAGATCTACCGTCTCGTCATCCTGTACATTTGCTAGCTCAGTACCAGACCCCACCATACCCACGAGGGTCTAATCCCAGTGAACCGCCTCCAATGAACCGTGACAGGGAAAGGCGTCGAAGACCTAGGGAACGTGGAGAACCTAGTGCGGCACCTAAGCAACCACGTTTTTATAATGATGTCTTGATAGATATGGAATTTTTGGATAGAACTCTCCCATAAAAATATTTGTATTAAATATTATTTTTTTGTTATTCTTATTTTAATATTAATATTAAAATATTAAAATTAAATTAAAATATACAATTAAATTTAAGCATTAAAATTAAAATTAAAATTAAGTCAAGAATCACGACAGATCCATATCCGTTGGAATTCTACTTCCCCTACGTCGCCCCCTTCGGATAGCTTTTAATCTACGGGGGTCATGCCACAGCTT
The DNA here is from genome assembly GCA_009725065.1 of Utricularia reniformis. Classification (NCBI taxonomy): domain Eukaryota; kingdom Viridiplantae; phylum Streptophyta; class Magnoliopsida; order Lamiales; family Lentibulariaceae; genus Utricularia; species Utricularia reniformis. The sequence goes on from RWGZ01000166.1 coordinate 126,732, forward strand.
CCACCCTGGTCTCGTCCATGTGTACTCGGGTCTAAGTGGATGATGGACTGCTTCCCCGTAAGCTGCCTGCAACATCTCTAGGGTTGACCCCCATATGAACATGCAGTCAGGTGCACGCCCAATTTATTTCGCCGCTTTAATAGCGTGGGAACATGGTACCCGGTACGTATGCCACTTCGAACATGTACATGTATGTCGTTGCATGTCAACAGTGCGAATGTATGCCTCATGACTACGGCCCGTGTCTACCTCAACTTCAGCGACTAGGCGATCGACGTCCCACATCTTCAAAGTATGATAATATGCTTTCTTTTTTGCACGTATGTAAAATTTTTTAGTAGCTTCCGTCAACAATTCAGTGTTCGAAGTCATGGATTGGATCTCTGAGCGCATCTTCATGAAAGTCTCGCTAGCCTGATAAAATGTGCCATAACTATTGTGGTGATCGGTAAGCGTCGGGCAACTTTCAATACTCCATTGATGGCCTCAACTTGGTTCATGGTAAGTGTCACATATCTCTTACCGTCATCGTGTATCAAAGTCCACTTGGTAACATCTTTCGCTCCAACCAACAATATGCTTCTTCATTTTTGCTTCGAATTTCGGCCATGTCATCGTGATATTTATAAACTTTTGATCGGGCACCAGCTCGATAAGCGATTTGCTTTAATTCGGTGTTCTTAAATGCGCTATAGAAGTTAGAACAGAAGTGTCGCAGACACCAACGATGGTTCAGGTGTCCAGTTTGGAACACTTCCATCGAACTCACCGCATCCATAATACATGCTGCCCGATCGGATATTATACATGTCTCACGTATCCCGATAACAACAGTGTTGAGCATATCTAAGAACCATGTCCATGATTGCTCTCAGAGTCAACAAGAGCATAAGCGAGAGGAATCACATGACCACTACCGTCTTTTGCCACAGCAACCAACAATTTGTGGTTGTACTTACAATTCGTATATGATTAAAATATGAACTAATAATAGTTTTAATATAAAGAAATATTTACCTCGCATACAAGTGTGTTCCGTCCACAGAAATAACTGGGTCACAGTATTGGAATACGTCTACACAATGTTTAAACGACAAAAACACGTACTGAATCATATAGTTCGGCGGTCCCAAATCAGTCTTGTACAATTGCCACCGTACTACACTCTCATTGTTCATATGTAACATCTCACCAAATAAAGAAGACAAATTTGTCATTGACAATTCCCATAACCCATACACTATCTCAAATGCACGTTGAAGTGCATACCACGCCTGCTCGTATTTCACAGTCAGTCTATAATTCACACGCATATGAGTCTGAACAGTCTTTACTTTTATACATGCATAACAATGTTAGATATTACAATTATTATATATTAAAATGATAATATATAACATTTTACCATTATCGTTTCTGATGAAAGGTTTCATCTCATATGCAATAGAATTCTGTGACATGTTACGATGACCTCCAGGAGTAGTATGTTATCGCACGTATGATCATACTGGTATACATATATTTGTCATACCTTATCGCGTGCCCAACATATTGCTCTAAGATGAAATGGACAATCTTCATGTACACATTTAATTACCAATTTCTCCGATGCGCTCTCCACAACTTTGTATTGCCATTTTTTTTGAATATGAAAATGTGCAATGCAATACTGAAGATGAAACTTATCTTTAAATTTCATAAGAACAACCAAGTTTGGTTCATCAATTTCATACTTCGTGTATTTGCGGCGGCTAGAGATCTCTGGCGCTGGATCAGATGCTATCAATGGCACAGCTAACATAGCATACATTTCATTGATTTCTTCTACGAAACATCTCAACCGTCGAACTAATCCACTGCCCCGGTCCACTCTCCGTGAGGTTCTACTAATGCCCTCTTCCGATATTTCTTCGTCATCATGTTCCTAGTCTGGGGAATCGGGCTAAGTGTCATCACCAGACCCTTCCTCTTGACCACCAGAAGTCGAACCAATGTCGTCATAATATGTTGTCCATTCATGATCTATCTATATGATTACTACATGTCGAATACACAATATCAAATATTACAAGTGAATAATAAATATTCAAATAAATAAAACATTAACGAAATTCAATTCGAAAATAAGATTCGATTATACCTGAAATTCGTAGTCGCTGCACACTTCAATTAATGTTGTATGTGTTGTTTGATATGAATTTGTGTTGAAATGCAATACATATATATAGAAACATTAATATTGATTGACAAACGCGGAAATTGAGTGTCAATAAATATAACGGAACACGTCGGCAGCTGACGTGTTCCGCGGACGACGTCCGCTATCCGCAATAAAACAATATTTGATTTTTCAAAAAACTATATTTACCCAAATTAGCCCATACTTTGTTAGGTTTGTATATTTATATTTTAAAAATTGTCTGAAAATTAATTTATTTATTGTAAGAGAAGATAAGATATTTATTTAATTTTATTTTGATGTATCAATTCAAGTTACGATATTTATTAATAGTATGAATATATAATGTAGCCAAAAGAAAAGCATTTATTGGTTAGTTTGGAATCCAATAATAGTTGTGTTCAGTTGTAATTTTTGTTAGACAAATAATTGGAGGGGTTGCACGTGATTATCATTTATTACAATAGACGTCTAAATTAGCCAACCCCAAACACAACGGAATTTATTCACTTAAACCTATACTATAATAAGCTACATGTTTAATGAGATTTAAATGAGTTAATAAAATTTGATTTGTTTTAATTTAAGAGAAAATTACACCATTGACCAGATGTTTAAAATAGCGTAAAGATGATGTCCTCGATAAGCCACTGAAGTTTTAAAAACGTTTAATAATAACTCTAGAGTGAATGATAATGATTTTCCTCTTTTTCGTATAAATAATTTTGATAATTTATACGTTATTTTTAAAATTTTTAAAATTTGGAGAAATAATCATTACATTTTTTTAAAGTTAATAAATTATGTAGACATTTAAAATATTAATAAGTATTAAGATCGAATACAAACCATTTTGAAAGTTTGGAGATCAATCTACAATTTTTAAACTTTGAAAATATAGTGTTTACAACATTTAAAAGTTGAGGGACGTACTACAAACATGAACTTTACACTATTAAAAATTTGGGGGCTAACAGCAACCATCACTCTTTAATTTAATAAGATTATTGCATAAATGAAACTACATAACTTCAAAACCAGAATCAGAGCCACGGAGAATTATATATTGGAGTGGCTACTGATTTGATCTGGAGATACCCATTGAGAGACTCCATTCCAGAGTCCTTTCCAAATCCACTCATTTTGAAGCCTCCTAATGGAAGCTCGTTATCGAAAGCGAAGTAGCAGTTGATCCAAATAGTCCCGGCTCGTATCGAGCGAGACACGGTGTTGGCAGTGTTCAAGTCATTGGTCATCACTCCGGCTGCAAGCCCATATTTTGTAGCGTTTGCCTTCTTGATCACATCCTCCATTGTCCTGCATTTTTTATGTCAAAAAGTTGTTCAATGGCACAGTGAACTTATATGTCAAATTTCTTATAAAGAACATACCTAAACTTGAACACACATATCACCGGACCAAAGATTTCTTCTTTCGCAATAGTCATTTCATCCTAAGAAAATTCACATGATTACGGTGTCTTTCTACATCCGAAACCCGCTTAGATTCTACAATTTAATACACAAATTTCATACTCAAAATATGCCAGTTAGTTCGGGTTCAACTTACTTTAACATCACCGAAAATCGTTGGTTGGATATAGTATCCTTTTCTTTGAAGAGGCTTACCACCAGTTAAAAGTGTGGCACCTTCCTTTTTACCTTGTTCAATGAACCAGAGTACTCTTTCATACTGCTTTTTATCTACCTGGACATCATAGAAAAGAAAATTAATGAATTGAACACATGATAGCGATGTAAAAGATGATATCAAGGGCTAGTAATCGTGCTTGAGGTCCTTGGAGAACATTTGGATCGAAGGGATCACCAACAACAATTGTTTTTGCCTTTTCGACGAGCTTAGAGACAAACTTATCATATATTCCTTCTTGAATGAAGACACGAGATCCGGCAACGCAGATTTCACCCTGCTCAAGGTGGCACTTTTTCAGAGTTTGTTGAAATAACAGTGAAAATAATAACTAAGTTTAACAACTGAAGTTTTGCCTTGTTATATAAGGTCGCCTCAAGAGCAAGAGGAGCAAATTTGTCTACATCAACATCGTCAAAGACAATGAATGGAGATTTGCCACCCAATTCCAAAGAAACAGGCTTCAAGTTACTCATTGCTGCGGCCTGCATCACAAGCCGCCCAACTTCTGATGAACCTGTAAACGTAACCTGCACATTTCAAGTATAACAAGTCTAGTAAAATATGATGTACAGTTTGTTAAATTTTTAGTTGTGAACAAATAAATACATCCCAAAAAACTTGATGAAGTAAAATTTACATGCCACCAAACAATTCAATATCAGATTCCCAATAATGAATATCTCAACAAAAGTGATCACAATGAGTAATTCCAAATGAAAAACCTTATCTATATCCATATGAGCAGCAATGGATGCACCAGCAGAATGCCCAAATCCAGTGACGATATTCAAAACTCCATCAGGAACTCCAGCCTGAAAGAAACCGTGAAATAACCTCATAAAATAACAAGTCACTGCACAATATATTGATAAATTCTGAACCCAACCCTTTGATTTTTGTAACATTGTTTCAATGAAAATGATGGAAGCAAACCTGTTTCGCCAAATGTGCGTATAATAAAGCTGAAAGGGAGGTCTGCTCAGCAGGCTTTACAACCAATGTGCATCCGGCAGCCAAGGCAGCGCCGAGTTTCATAGTGAAAATTTGAGAGGGGAAATTCCACGGAATAATGACTCCGACGACTCCGATGGGCTCGCACAGAGTGTACCCCTGCAGCTCACGAGACATCTTAACGGTGGTGCCATGGATTTTATCAGCGGCGCCGGCGAAGTAGCGTATAGTTTCAGCTCCGACTGGAATATCCACCGCCTTTCCAATCGAATATAGCTTTCCAGCACCGATCGTATCCAGAGATGCCAATTCATCGACGTGCTCATCAATCAGATCCGCAAATTTCATCAATATGTTTCTTCGTTTCTGTGTTTTATTTATCTAATGTTACAAACCCGATCATTACAGGGTCAAAAAATCGACCCGAAAATAAATTGAATAGTTATTAAATCTAGCACCTATAAAATAAAACATTTTTAAAATAACAAAAAATGAATAATTCATAAAAAGTAAATATTATTAATCATCAAAAAAATCATCCATGAAAGAAGGCTATTTGCATCAGTATAAATTAATATAAAAATCTGCACCAAAAAAGTTGAAGCAGCGTACAGATCCTGGAAGACGAGGCCATGGGCCGGAGTCAAAAGCTTGCCGCGCAGCTCTGACCGCTAAATCCACGTCTTCCTTATCGCCTTGGGCTATATTGGCCACTACTTGCTCGTTTCTAGGGTCAACAATCACGAAAGTTTTGCCTGCATTGCCAGTGCCAAATGACAATAAGAACTCAAATTCTGCAGTTGAAAGACCATAGAAAGAATATACCTGAAAGGGAGGGACAGAAGCAGCCGTTTATATGGAGGTTTGTGAACCGAATCTCGACGGTTGCCGCTCCATTCTGCTGCTGCGGTGCGGCCATGATGGTTTGGGTCCTTCTGGCAGAGCCACAAATTGAATCTAATCTAATATATTAATGACGCATACTCACTGCTACGCTACAACTCCAAGCCCACCGATTTTGACTTAGGTTTGAGGCATCCAATCCAACCCCGACACAAATCACAAATTTGACATCGTGATCACTCAATAAAGCGCGACGTGGGCACACAAGATCAATCGTTGTCTCTTAAAAGCACCCTAAGTAATTTCCGCGAAACAACGCTCCCAACAGTCACTGCAAACCATTCAAATGGACTTTTCTAAATCCACATTACCCATTTTAGACTGCAATTGTAATTACTACCCATTACCATCCTTGATGGCTATTGGGATTGGATCATGGTTTTTAAAACCAGTTCCGCTGGACACTTCGACCGATCCAACCGTTAACCAATGCGAATATTGATTCGATCCACTCTGAATCATGATCTCATCTTGAAAGGGGATTACATCATCAAAAAACCAGTTCGTCGGTGTAAATGCCAATGTTTTAAAAACTAGTACCTACCTATATACCAAACAAATTCATTAGATCGAGATATTGGATATGTATCGGAATATTAAAATAAATTAAATTATAAATTATTCATATTTTATTATTTTTTAAATAAAACCCGATCGACCCGGAAAAAACCCGTACCGGCTAGTACGATCGATATTTCCGCTATACCGGAAATTTAAAACATTGTTAAATGCTTAAAATCGGTTCAATCAACAAAAATATGTCTTGTATATTTTGAATGCTCGTTCAGTCATTAGGTAATCAAATTTCAAGTACTACTATCGATGAACATGTTTCAATCTATATACCTATGTTTGTGAACCGATAACTGTTATACCATCGGTTCCATCGAATCGGTTTAATCGACGGGTATCGAACCGTTCATTTAAAAAACAAAAAAATCAAACCAATAATATCTACATATTCAAACAATGATATGTCCAAACAAGTTCACATCACATTCTAATATTCAAGTTTGAGAGTGGAGAATGAAAATCAAATATCAAATTCAACAATTTCCAAATCAATTTATTCGAAATGAATGATGTGAAATCCATTAAAGTATCGTGTGTCTCTATTTACTGGTATTAAACCGTTCATATATTTTAAAAAATTAAAAAAATCAAACCAATAATATCTACATATTCAAACAATGATATGTCCAAACAAGTTCACATCACATTCTAATATTCAAGTTTGAGAGTGGAGAATGAAAATCAAATATCAAATTCAACAATTTCCAAATCAATTTATTCGAAATGAATGATGTGAAATCCATTAAAGTATCGTGTGTCTCTATTTACTGGTATTAAACCGTTCATATATTTTAAAAAATTAAAAAAATCAAACCAATAATATCTACATATTCAAACAATGATATGTCCAAACAAGTTCACATCACATTCTAATATTCAAGTTTGAGAGTGGAGAATGAAAATCAAATATCAAATTCAACAATTTCCAAATCAATTTATTCGAAATGAATGATGTGAAATCCATTAAAGTATCGTGTGTCTCTATTTACTGGTATTAAACCGTTCATATATTTTAAAAAATTAAAAAAATCAAACCAATAATATCTACATATTCAAACAATGATATGTCCAAACAAGTTCACATCACATTATAATATTCAAGCTTGAGAGTTGAGAATGAAAATCAAATATCAAATTGAATGATTTCCAAATCAATTTATTCGAAATGAATGATGTGAAATCCATTAAAGTATTGTGTGTCTCTATTTACAACAACACAACTTCACAAACATTTAAATTATTAAAAATTAAATTTACAAAAAAATTAAGAAATAGATTGGAACACTTACTGTTGACAACTCTTAAACCGGGTACTAAGGATGCGTTCTTATTGAGAACCATTAAATCCGGTACCAACGATGAGTTCTAAACCAAGATGAAGGTGGTCATGCCTGAGCGAGGATTTGTCAGCTAATAGAGCAATCGGTCCCGATAGACAGCTTATGCCCAACACACCGATCGGTCCCAGTAGTTTGCTTAGGGCCAGCAGACCGATCGGTCCGGCAGACTGCTTAGGGCCAAGAAAACCGATCGGTCTCGGCAGTTTGCTTAGGGGCAGCAGACCAATCGGTCCGACAGACTGCTGAGGGCCAAGCAGACCGATCGGTCCCAGCAGACTACATAGGTCATGACAGGCTGGATGTGGATCCATCAGCATGCATTCCACGCTTCAGGCTCAACCACGCTTTCTATCATTGGGAAACATCTTGTTAGAGGTGGTTTCAGGACATGTACCACACATGTTGCCCCTCTATAAATGCAGAGCTAAAAGATAAACTCAAAAAAGACAAATTTTGAGGAACCATAGCCGCTGCAATTTCATTTCCGCTGTTCTTATTCCCTTTGTATATTTCATTGATTGATTAATGAATTTGCCGTGGAGGTTCTCCTCTCGGCAACGTGGTTTTTTCCCATTTCTTAAGGAGTTTTTCTACGCTAAAATCATCTGTATTTTTTCCATTTTCTGTATTTCAAGTTGTCTCTACAAACAACAAATAAAACCTGTTTTCAGAATCCGGTGACTGTAGGTACCCCCTAAAAAGGAACCACAACAGTTTGGGGCCGTCCGTGGGGACGATTTGTGGATTTACCCATTGAAGCCTCTATCCCGACGAGGAATACGCAAGCGATAGATCCCGCAATCGGTAACGAATCCTCAACATATAAGGGCATATGCTTTTATTGGAACTATCTTCTCTCACACATGGATATGGGTTAGACTTGGACGGAGGAGATTTTGGACGGGTTTGGACTAGTGATAGCTCTGACTAAGTTGAGAAAGTCCTAGAACTTACCAATAACTTAATTCCTAGCAAGAACTTGCTAGCCAAATCGAAAGTGTGAGAAATGTTACTTTCCTAGGTATTCGTTCTATCGACATGCTGAGAAAATGGAATATAAATGAGAAGCTAATCTGAGAGGAAAATGAGGAGCTTACCTTGGGACTTATAAAAGAACCGGGGCTCCCAAAACCATAACCTATCTTTGGACTCTTGGAAGAACATTGACTCTCTAACCAGCAGACATCCATGGATATGAAGGGTCGAGTTTTTTGTAATTGGCTTCCGTTCATAGCGGCCTCGCTATGACAAAACCCAAAGGGCTAGTGTTGACAACCCTTAAACCGGGTACCAAGGATGCGTTCTTATTTAGAACCATTAAACATGATACCAATGATGAGTCCTAAACCAAGATGAAGGTGGTCATGCCCAAGCGAGGATTTGACAGCTAATAGGGCGATCGGTCCCGACAAACAGCTTAGGGCGATCGGTTCCGACAGACAGCTTAGGGCCAACACACCAATCGGTCCCGGCAGTTTGCTTAGGGCCAGCAGACCAATCGGTCCGGCAGACTGCTTAGGGCCAAGCAGACCGATCGGTCCCGGTACTTTTGCTTAGGGCCAGCAGACCGATCAGTCCGATAGACTTTTGAGGGCCAAGCAGACCGATCAGTCCCGGCAGTTTGCTTAGGGCCAAGCAGACCGATCGGTCCCGACAGACTGCGTAGGTCCCAGCAGACTACATAAGTCCTGACAGGTTGGATGTAGATCCATCATCATGCATTCCACGCTTCAGGCTCAACCACGCTTTCCAGCATTGGGAAACACATTGTTAGAGGTGTTTTAAGGACGTAGACCACACATGTTTCCCCCTCTATAAATGTAGAGCTAAAAGACAAGCTCAAAAAAGGGCCAATTTTGAGAAACATTAGCCGCTGTAATTTCATTTCCGCTGCTCTTATTCCATTTGTATATTTCATTGATTGATTAATGAATTTGCCGTGAAGATTCTCTTCTCGGCAACGTGGTTTTTTCCCATTTCTTAAGAGGTTTTTCCACGTTAAAATCGTCTGTATTCTTTCCATTTCTGTATTTCAAGTTGTCTCCACAAACAACAAATAAAACTTGTTTTCAGAATCCGGTGAATGTGGATACCCCTAAAAAAACCATAACATTTACCATTTGAATTTTTTCTATATGACTCTGGTCCACACCTATGGCAAGATGTGTTTGAGAACCAGTGATTGTGATAAAATTTATACTTTTCATTAACCTATAAAATGAGGGATAATCTTCTTTATTTCAACACACCAATACAACATCTATTCATTTTTTTCTAATGTTTACATTCTCTTATGTATATTCAATAGTGAATATATATTGCTAGCCAAGGTTTTATCCGATATCAGAGTTTCATCGAATTATTGATCTGATTATGGGTTTAATTTCATATCAATTGATAAGAACATGCTATGTGGTCGAGGCTATCATAGCAAGGTTGCATTAGGGATTGAGGATCATCCTTGATGACAACACCAGAAGATGATGCAATGATATTTGAGGGTAGATCGAATGTAGGGAAAGAAGATATTGAATTCAAATGTGAGATTGATAAATGAAGTCAATGGTGACATGTTTAAAACATGTGTTCATTACCGTTTATATCAACCATAGACATGATAGTCATCTCGGTCGAGTATTGGACTTGTTGGATTTTGTTAAAGAAAAGTCAAACGAATAAAATTAAATAATTTTAAAAATATTTTAGTGTTAAAGATTTCTTTCCGATTTCGCAATTTTAATTTTGCTATAAACTCTAAAATATGTATTGTGTTTCAATTTTTTCTTTTATTATTTCTTCAAATCACTTTAATATGTTTTATGTGATTATTGTTTACTTTTAATTTTGTTGGGACTCTAATTTTACTAAATATTTGATTTATTCAATTTTGCTTGGTTTTGGATTGAATTTGAATTGAACTATGGAATATATTACACATTCTTTTATTTTCTTTTATATGTGATTATTGTTTCATTAATGTTGATTGATATTTTTTATTTGAGTATTCATTGTTTTTCAATTAATTGTGTTTGACATATGTAGGAGAATATTTGGGTTTAAAGCAAGTTTTGATTGTGTTATAAATATATAAATCCAAAATAAATTATTGTTTTAAAACTATACAAATATAATAATATAAAAATTTATATACCGATTGGTATATTGGTAAAACCGGTGATGATCGATACGAACGGTATGACTTCCTTGACCATGAGTTGGTGGCGACCAAGTTGTGATTTGGAAAAAAATTATCCTTCCTCTTAATCTATACAAAAAGTACTAATATCTTTTGTTTCAACAAACCAATATAGCATCTATTTATCTTCTCTCATTATATATATTATATTGTGTATATTCAATAGTGAATATATATTAATAACTAAAATTTTATCCCGTATTGGAGTTTCCTCGAATTATCGTTAATTTCCTAACATCCACTACCTTAGCGGAATTCCCAGATTACACAGCTTACCCACCAGGAAAAAAAGTCTCATTAAACCTTAGAATCAGACTCAGACTCAGACTCTTATGAATAAACATGAGAACCAATAAGCATAAATATACCTTATTTAGTAGTTGGAGTTTACATGACAAGTAAAACCGTATTTAACAAGACGCAGTATACTATAAATTTGACACTGAGCCTGTTCCCTGATTGTGTTGATTGGCCCAAGAGGATATGAGATGATGAGCAATAGCAAAAGGTCCCGGTACAAACATA
>RWGZ01000166.1:138582-159992 GCA_009725065.1 Utricularia reniformis
TGAGCTTTCTTTACATGCTAATTGTTCTTCAGAATTACTTGTTTGTATTCTCTGTGTATGATTAAGTATGAACTTCTCATATTCTTAACTGGCTAGCTTACACTTCAGTGTTTGGTTTAACCTCGAAAGGATCGGGTTTTGGTATCGGTTATGACTTGTATTTGGATGTATGATCGGTATATACCACTAGTTATATTTTTTGGTATGATCCGAGTCTATATAACGTTATTGATCGAACCTAGTTCTCCCTTTGCAATTGGTGTATGTTACATTTACATTTACACATTCTATTTAATATGTTAACAAGAAATAATTAATTTTATTAAAATTTAGGGTCTAGATTTATTTTCAATATTCAAAAAATAGTAGGTTCGCTTCTATGAGAAGTTATGCGGCATAGACTCGTTCGACCGACTCGGTACGACACGACTCAGTAATATTGTAAGAGTCGGATTTTTGACTCGACTATTATTTTTAAATAAAATAATATTAAATAATGTTAAAATTTGATTAGAGTTACATAGACTATAAGTATTAAACTATAAATATTTTATCAATTTATTATATAAAAGAATTCAATTTTATAAAAAATGAATATAGTTCTTTTATTTTGTATCTCCCCAAAAGTAACAATATTTCGGTCTATTATTGCTTACGCGATTAATTTGTAAGTAGTTAGATTATATCATAAAGTCATGAATGCATATATGTCACTTTTCTAACGAAAAAAAAAATTAATGAAGAAATCAAAACGATGCGTTTTGTGTCAAGAGTCGTAGCGAGTCAGAGAATCGACTCGGTCCGACACGGATACGTGAGGAAAATTAAAGAGTCGGTGCAGTAGAAATGAGAAGTTTATTATTTTAGAGATTAGATCCTTTCAAAATTAGGGATTCAACATTTTTATTTAAAAAATTGCAATTAAAGCTTTTTCTAAAAAATATTTTTTGAAAAATGAACCATTATCTTGGTTCATGATAAATTAGTTGTATTATGATAAAAAATAATTATTTTCGAAAAACAACTGAAAATTGAAAATTAAATTAGTTGAGCCAATAATGTGGATCAAATAATGCAATCCGAAAAATTAATTGTCAAATAATTATAATTAACTTTACTATCAGCAGAATAATATTTATAAAAGATAAAATGGAATATATATTTATTATATAGAGAATAAATCATTATGAAATATTAATATTAACAATTTATTGATTTATAACAAACTATTATAATAACTTAGTATTTATTAGTTTTGGAAGATAAATACTAACGTGACTGTTGTTATGAGCCCGCAACCGTGTAGTTCAAATGCGACTGCGTGCATGAGTCACCAAATGCAGCCATATGCCAGAGCCGCAATAAAATAATAATATGGATTTCTAATTGTATTATTTGGTTGTTTGTGTGTTTAGGGTGATAAAATGTGCCAATTTTCACTGTTTTCGTCGAATCAGTAACACCGACTCCACTTTGCGTTCGCTCGTTTCTCTCTGCATCATTGGCGCTCTTCATGAATGTTTCTGGAAAGGTATGTATGAGTCCGAAGCATTCGAAACATCTTTACAGCTTTTCGTTAACTTGAAATGCTGATTGTTGATTGTATTGATTGTTTTTATTCCAATCGATTTGAGCTTTTTATGCAATGAGCCTAAAAATGCTCCGAATACAAGTTTTTCGTTACCTTGAAAATGCTGATTGTTGAGCTTTTTAGCAATCTGCCTAAAAATGCTCTGAATGCAAGTTTTTCGTTACCTTGAAAACGCAGATTGTTGATTGTATTGATAGTTTTTTTTCGAATCGATTTTATCTTTTTTTGCAATCAGCCTAAAGTTGAATGGCGTTCTTCTGCTAGGTGTGCCTACTTATGCGCATATCTAGTGTTTGTCGAAATTCCTGATTGTGAATATATATGAATGCAGTTTTCTGGCAGGACGAAGCGCGTCTGGTTTACGAATGATGATATTACTATAAACATACTGAGTCGGCTACCTCCCAAAACACTGCATCTTTTGAAATGTGTTTCCAAGGAGTGGCGTAATTTAATTTCTGATCGCACATTCATCAAATTACAACTAGAATGTTGTGCTCGGATTCCTGGATTCTTGTTCAAAGAAGGGTTTCCATGGATGGATGATCATTTCAAGAAAACCAGTTACGTTTCTGCTGAAATCAACCATGGTTATGTGCGTAAGGGAATTCTCGACTTCCTTCCTGAATGTGTTGTTGCTATTTCATCAACAAATGGTCTTATTTGTTGCCAGAGTTGCTTCCCAAATTCACTGCCAAAAGTCTATATTTGCAACCCTTTGAATAAGCAGTATATAACTCTGCCTTATCCTTGTCTTTCTCCTTGCAATGGGATTGCTTTAGTTTTTGATCATGTGAAGAATCAAATCGATGTCTCTACGAACTTCATAATTGTTGCAGTGAGTAATGTGCAGTTGGATGACGACGAGAGTTGTTACTTTTTTTACATATATTCATCGGTGATTGGGTCGTGGAGACGATCATCCGAGCGGTGTCTATGCAACGAGAAACTCGTAAGTACGGAAGGTGTTTATGTGGGAGGGATTGTTTATTGGCTTACGGAAGCTTATGATATTCTCATGTTTGATCATGAACACGAGCTCGCTTGCTTGATTACAGCTCCTCTTCCATTATCACACTTCACGAGTATCCCTGAGATATGTATTGGAGAATTGTACGATAAGCTTTGCTTCGTTAGCATATCCGAACACGGTTTACATTTGTGGATTCTCGAGGATCAGTTTTTGCCTCAGTGGCAGTTAAATGTAGCTGTATCGTTGGATCAGTTGGAAGATGAAAACCCCAAACTCCAACTTTGTAATTTATCAGCGAAGATTCGGAGTCGTATTTCTGCGGAAAGTGTAGGTTGGATTGATCCTTTGGCATTTAAGAATGGGTTGCTGATTCTGAGAGTGTTGAGTGATGTGTATTCATTCAGATTTGAGTCGAGGAAGATGAATAAAGTTTGTAATAGTCGGGATTTTGGATTAGCAGTGTTTTTTCCCACTGTTATTCCTTACTCAATGAGCTTAGTTCCTCTGCTTTAGGAAGAATTAAACGGAGTTGGATCGGTTTCGGATTCGGTTTCTTATATTTCGTTTGAATTTTTGTTGATACTAAAAGCATGGAATTCAGCAGGGTTCATATATCAGATTAGTGTTACCTCCACCATTTGATACTAGATGTCATTGGGTAGGAACTGAACCCGAACCAGAACCGAATGAAGTCGGGCCAATGGGATCAGGTTCGGTGTCTTGTAGTTCTTTTGTGAATTCTTGTTAATTCTCCTGAAATTATGATTCCAGATGTCGTGTAGAAACTGGAACTATAACAGAAAGAAAGTCGGATCGATTGGATTGGTTTCAATTTCGGTTTCTTGTTTTGTGAATTCACGTTGATACTCCATCGGACATTATGATTTTAGACATTGTGTAGGAACTGAAACCAGAACTGATTAACCGAAAGAAGTCGAATCGATTGGATCGGGTTTGGTTTCTTGTTTTGTGAATTCTCGTTGATACTCCATTGGACATTATGATTTTAGATGTCGTGTAGAAACCAGAACCAGAACCGATCAACCGAAAGAAGTCCAACCGATTCGATCGGGTTCGGTTTCTTTTGAATTTTTGTTGATACTCCAACGGGAATATGATATGAAACTGAGTTTGAACTTAAGGGAAGTGCAATTTGAATAACGGATAGTTACCTGCTGTATATATATATACAGCCATTTCCTTGAGTTGACGACAACGTTCTCCTCCGCCGTATTCTGATCCGACGATGAGTGGCGACGGCGCCTTTTTCACACGCCGTTTGTACTTTTGCTACCACTGCAACTTTTACGTGGCGGTGTTTTTCCGGCCGTCTAACCAAACTGTTTGTGCCACTTGTGGATCCGTTTTTCTTCAAGAATTCCAAATCGTTCCTCCCTACTCCTACAGTTTCCCTTCCGCCGTAAACCTTACCGGCGCTGAATCCCTCGCCGGTGTTTACAACGCCTACCCGTGGAATATCCCTTTTCTTCACACCGGACCAACGCCGGGGCCGCCTCTCGCCAGAACACTCTATTACAGATTACCGAGAAACTTGACGGATAGGCCCCTCAGACCGATTCAGCGGTATCAAAATAGTATCGTACCTTATTCCGGATCTTCAGTCCCCGCTAATGGCGTCGCCGGCGGTTACTCAAACATCGGTTTCCGGCAAGATTACCAGATACCGCGGCTTGCAGTTCATTGTCCAAGGATCATTGGGGATTTCTACACTGGAGAGAATTTGGACCCGATTCTACATCTTTTCGAGTATGATACAAATCGGTACGGTACACCGCCTGCTGCAAAATCTGCAGTGGAGGAGTTACTTTATGTGAGGATCACAAAAGAAGTAATGGGTCCAGATTCATCTGAATGCGCAGTGTGCAAAATCATCTTCGAGTTGAATGAACAAGTGAAGAAGATGCCCTGCAGTCATCTCTTCCATACACACTGCATTTTGCCATGGCTGGAACTGCATAATTCTTGCCCCATTTGCCGATATGAGTTGCCGACCGATGATCCTGACTACGAAAACCAGAGAAGAATGCAAGCAGAAGTATCAAGATCTATGAATCGTGAATGATTCTGTGTCGATTGAGAAAAACAATTGTTTTGATCACTGAAAATTGGGATCGGAATTCACTAGAAAACAAAGACAAGATATATTGATCATCATCGGCTTCCAAACAAATAAAAGAACAAGTTGCTCAAATAGAAAGTGAAATCAATTGAGAAAAAGAAGAACCGGCTATGGATAATTCGGATCGTGTCTATTATTCGCTCCGGTATCAGGGTAATCCATCGTCACCAAATCCATCCGTACGGTCAATTCCTTCTCAGTCTCCTGTTAATTAACACCAACATTCTCAGCACAATGAACGGAGAAACAGTTTCTATAACTAAACTCACCAGTAGACCGCGATCGCCGATGCTTGACTCGTGATCGCCTGTAAACCATACAAAAATGTCAAAAACTTGAAGAATCACTGAGGCGGAGATAGATTGAGATTTGAGAAGAAGAAGCTTACTTGAGGAAGAAACGACAGAGGAAACTAGTGAGAGCAGAAGAAAAAGAGCGATCATGGCGAGAAAAGGTTTCTTCTGCAGATTCATCTTCAGTTTTAGCGAACGCATCTGACGGACGAGATTGAATGATAGTGATGCCTGCTGTATATATAAGGAAATCGGAGGGCAAATCATTGCACTAAATGTGGATAAAAATGAGATTATTAGAAAGTTTGGGGGGAGAAAGGATAATTTGAAAATAACAAGTCGTCGGCCGGCGGAAATAACGGCAGGCCGTTCGGTTCAATGGAAACTTGGTCAAGTTTATGCACTATGCAGTAACGGAAACGACCTTATCCATGGAAGCATCTTCATTCCTTGGCGCATTGCCAAATTTCCCTCCATCTCCGAAACCCTTGGCGTTTTCCGGGGCTCCATTTTCCGTTCTCCACACCTCAATTCACTCAACCTCCGTATTTCGAAAGCTTTGTAGGGCGAAATCTGTCAAAAATCACAAGCAAGATGGTAATATCCCGACTCTGGAGTGCGCCGTTGGAGTTGACGACGGCGAGGATGCTCTTATCGATGAGGACGACAATTCGATTCCAGTGGACGGGAATTGGGAGGCGGTTTTTCTCGGGGAGAAGAAGCAGCTGCCCGATACCAGATCGACGCCGCGGACTGATAGCATGGATTGGTGCGTTAGGGCTAGAAAAGCTGCTTTGAAATCGATTGAGGCCAGAGGATTATCTACAAAAATGAAGAGCATGGTTACTCGCGAGAAGAAAACTAGGAAAAAGAAGAAGAAACAATTCAGTTTTGAGAAATTGAAGCCCGACGAAGACAACGAGGATAAAGATGATCTTGATTTCGGTACCGATGAATCCGACTCCGATGTTGATCCTTTAGATAGCACCGCTCATCTCCAGCGAACTGTCGGTATGTTTGCAGATGGAGTGTTCGAAGAAAGGAAGGAGAAGTCAAAAGAAGCATTTCTCCAGAGACTCTCCCAATTTTCCGGTCCTTCCAACAAAAGCAAAGAAATCAACCTCAACAAGTCCATCATCAACGCACAAACCGCAGAAGAAGTACTCGAGATCACCGGTGACATCATCATCGCCGTTGCTAAAGGTCTAAGCCCTTCACCTCTATCTCCATTAAACATAGCCACAGCATTACACAGGATTGCAAAGAGCATGGAGAAAGTATCAATGATGACCACTCACAGGCTTGCATTTGCCCGTAAACGAGAAATGTCAATGCTCGTCGGAATAGCAATGCTCGCCTTGCCGGAATGCTCACCACAAGGTATTTCAAATATCGCATGGGCATTATCGAAAATCGGAGGTGAACTCCTTTATATATCTGAAATGGATAGAGTTGCTGAAGTAGCTTTGACTAAAGTACATGAGTTCAATTCACAGAATGTTGCTAATTTGGCTGGAGCCTTTGCTTCAATGCGCCATTCAGCTCCAAATCTCTTTACAGAACTATCTTTAAGAGCTTCCCATATAATCAACACCTTTCAGGCTCAAGAAATAGTTCAAGTTTTGTGGGCTTTTGCTTCTCTTTACCATCCTGCAGATCCAATCCTTGAGGCTCTTGACAATATGTCTGAGAATGAGCTCCAGATAGTTGAAAGGGATCAGATGAGTAACATATGCTGGTCTTACGCTGTTCTCGGAGAGCTAAACCGAGTATACTTTTCGCATATTTGGAGACGACTTTGCATGAATGAAGATCATGTAGTTTCGGATCAATACAAAGGGGATATCATGTTTGCATCACAGATTCATCTAGTGAATCTTTCCCTGAAACTGGAATACCCTCATCTCGAGTTATCTATGCCTACAGAACTGGAGAATAACACTGCAGTTGCGAGAAAAACGAAGAAGTTTAACCAAAAGGTGACTTCCTCATTCCAAAAGGAAGTTCTGCGTCTCCTTGTTAGCACTGGCTTGGATTGGGTAAAAGAGTATAATGTAGAGGGATACAGTGTAGATGCAGCTTTGATTGATCGAAAAGTTGCACTCGAAATCGATGGGCCGACTCATTTCTCAAGGAACTCCGGTTCGAACTATATCTAAAACATATCTTTGCAACTCATTGCTAACATAACAAAACATACATTTGCAGGAGTTCCACTAGGACACACTATGCTGAAGCGACGCTGCATTACCGCAACCGGTTGGACGCTGATTTCTGTATCGCACCAAGAAGTGAGTTTATCTTGTTTCGATGTCATAATGAAATGTTTCGGTGAATGCATAAGCATGTTTATTAGATGCTGAGACACATTATGTATATTTGTTTACAGTGGGAAGAACTTCAAGGAGAATTTAACCAAGTAGAGTACCTCAGAGGACTGCTTGCAGGTGTTACTGATATTAACAGCAGCAAGTTTTCATTATAGACGATCGGGAAGACGACACACATTGGCATTATAGATGTCGCAAAGTAAGTTTTAAAAATGCCCTTTATAAATTGTACTCCGATCCACGCAGGTGGATCGGAGTAAAGGATCAATCCAATGTTTTTTTATAGGAATGCAAATTTCATGTGCCTATCTAGTACTATTATAAGTTTCGTTAAGGGAAAAGGTGATGTTAGAATCAATATTTTAAATTTCGGTACCGATCGATATATCGGACAAGCTCATTAGATCGATATACCAAATACGTTTCGGGTATATCGGATATGTATCGGATCCGTACCGTGAATATTAAAATAAATTAAATTATAAAATATTCATATTTTATTTTTTTAATACCCAACCCGCTCAACCCGATCCGAAAAATACTCGTACCGGTCGGTATTTTATCAAAAATACTGGCCAAAACCGGTACGCCCGAAATTTCAGGTATACCGGAAATTTAAACACGGGTTAGAATTGATGTAAGCCACTAGAGCTGGTTTATAATGGGCAATGCGAACAATTTCCACGAACTTGAGAACTATGATGTTTCGGTGCGCCGACGTGGATACGTTGACGTGCCAACGCGACAATAATAGATGTGTCGGGTTTTTCGATACGTATAAAATATAAATATAAATAATATACATTTATCTTTGTTTAAGAAATAAACATAATTAAAATGTTTTTTTGTAATATTTATTAGTTAAAAATATTTATTTATTCATAAAAAATGATAAAAGTTATGTTATATTCTAAGTTCTAAGGTTCACAATTCAAAATTATATCAAATAATTTATAAGATAATATAAAAAAAAATCAAATATGTGGATTATAATTACATAAAATATTTTTTTTAAAAAAATAATAATAATATATATTGAGACACGTCGGCTTGAGAATAACACTTTTAAGGAAGGCAACATAATAAGTTAAATATTGAAAACCCAAAGAGGGTTAAAAAACTATGTGATTGATAAATATTAAAATTCAAATATCCCAAGAACAAAAAGAGGTTAAGTGTTAGAAACAATGAAATATTTTCTAATATTTATCGTAAGCATCAAGTATTTGACAGATGAAATTGATATCTGAAACCTTCTTCACCCTATAAAAGAACAAGTATACGTCAACAGAGCAAAATCTGGTTTATATAGCATTAAAAGGGAAGATGACTTACTTATACAGAATATCACCACTAGGAAACGTATTCTTACATAGCCAATCTGGAACGAGCTTTTCAATACGTTCCATTTGCATATCAATCTCAACTAAAGAATCATACACAATATCATGACATAGAGAAAAAGAGAAATGATCATCGATATTGAAGCTGAAGCTTACATGTATCAATAATGTCAAGTTTGTTCATGATAATCTTGTGAACAAGTTCTCCTTTTGTAATTGGACAAAAATCGACAGATTTAAATATCTTATGAATCGTGATGACGAAGTCAGATGAACGAGTAGATATTTGTTTGTAAGGTAAATGTAATGTATCATCTTCACCATCAAAATCCAATGTCCTCTTAGTACTTTTGTTCTTTGAACTTGTGATTTTCTGGTCCTTGTTCGCATCTTCACCGGTAAGCACCGATCGTGTCGGAAAAATAGATCTCATCGGAGTAAAACTGTTACGGAAAATAGCCGAAGGAATTGGGTAAAAAGTGGGGGTGAATGTCACGATCAGAAATTTGGGGGAAACAAAGCCGCAGGGTTCAGGGGAGAGAGAAGAAAAAGTTGATGAAGGATTATGATAATTTCAATTATGTCTAACCCTACATGTTCGGCTTTTATACCCACCTATTGGGCCTATTACATATTTACAATATGGGCTACAAGGCCCAATAAATAAATACAAAGTCCATATTCCGTACTGTCTCCGTACTTCATGAACTCATATTCTACATAAGAGGAGATTCAGTTTTAACTCATATTTTCATACGGGCCGGTATGACAAAAACCAGACGTCATCGGTATTTCGACCGATAGCGCTCTGTACCAGATTTTCGGGTTGTAACTCGGATTTTTCGGGTCAACTCAAAAAAAAAAATAAAAAATACCAATCGTACCAATCCGGACCGAAACGGTATGCCGAACCGATATGAAAAACATTGGTTTTAAGTGATCTTCTTCAAGCTCTAGAAGACTACTTGCATGCTTTACTCGGATTAGTTAAAGATCATAAGTTCGTTAAATTCCTATACGATTTTCTAGTGTTTTCCGCAACTTGTATTCATTTAGTCTAGTTTTTTCAGATTGTCTCGTTATATCTCAAACTTTGAAAAAATAAAAAATAACATATAAATTATCAAAAATACTCACACAATAAGAAGAAAAATCGCTAATATTTCAATTAAATGTAATTTTTGAATGTTTTTTAAACTTTATCGTTTTTACATTATTTTAAATATAAGTAACATGTCCTCATTTTATCCTTTATTAATTCTAAATTAATAAATATACACATTATATCATATCTAAATTAAAGAAGATATTTATTAGTCAAAATAAATAAAATAATATTATTATAATATCAATTAAGGTAGGGGTCAGAGCCATGGGCCCTGCATTCCCACGCGTCACGACACGTAGCGCCGCCCCTTGGCCTGTCAGGCTCATTCATNACGTTTTTAATATCGTTATTTCGAAACGATCGAATTTCACATAAAGTTATGTATTTATCGTATCAACATAAAAGTAATAATTTTTTAAATATTTATTTACTAAATTACATATTTAAATTATAAAAATAAATTAATAATTAATAAAACTAATATTTTATTATATATATATTAAACTAAAATATTTTAAATTAATAAAAATAAATAAAAAATTCTTTTCCGCACACAAACAGGCGAACAAGACCTTGTCCGCGGAACGTATTTCTCCGCGGTGGAATCAGTACCCATGTAACCATAGGCGCCGATAT
This sequence comes from Utricularia reniformis, assembly GCA_009725065.1. Lineage (NCBI taxonomy): Eukaryota > Viridiplantae > Streptophyta > Magnoliopsida > Lamiales > Lentibulariaceae > Utricularia > Utricularia reniformis. The sequence continues at coordinate 148,997 of RWGZ01000166.1, forward strand.
GGCGGACATGGGGGCGGATAAGGGCGTATTTACATACGCTCTTCTACGCCGATGCAAATAGTCAAATAATCTTGTGAACAAGTTCTCCTTTTGTAATTGGACAAAAATCGACAGATTTAAATATCTTATGAATCGTGATGACGAAGTCGGATGAACGAGTAGATATTTGTTTGTAAGGTAAATGTAATGTATCATCTTCACCATCAAAATCCAATGTCCTCTTAGTACTTTTGTTCTTTGAACTTGTGATTTTCTGGTCCTTGTTCGCATCTTCACCGGTAAGCACCGATCGTCTCGGAAAAATAGATCTCATCGGAGTAAAACTGTTACGGAAAATAGCCGGGTAAAAAGTGGGGGTGAATGTCACGATCAGAAATTTGGGGGAAACAAAGCCGCAGGGTTCTGGGGAGAGAGAAGGAAAAGTTGATGAAGGATTATGATAATTTCAATTATGTCTAACCCTACATGTTCGGCTTTTATACCCACCTATTGGGCCTATTACATATTTACAATATGGGCTACAAGGCCCAATAAATAAATACAAAGTCCATATTCCATCTTATTATTTCCTACTTCATGAACCTATATTCTATAAAGGAGGAGGTTCACTTTTAAACCATGTTTTTATGTCGGTCGGTATGGCAAAAATCGGACGGTATTGGTATTTCGTCCGGTACTGCCCGGTACCGGGTATCGGGGTCGGAACCCGGATTTTTTGGGTCGATTCGGAAAAAAATAAAAAATTAATTTTTTTAAAAAAATTTTTATTTAAAAAAAATATCGGTCGTACCGGTCTAGACCGAAACGGTATGCCGAACCGATATGAAAAACATTGGTTTTAAGTGATCTTCTTCAAGCTCTAGAAGACTACTTGCATGCTTTACTCGGATTAGTTAAAGACCATAAGCACATTAAATTCCTATACGATTTTCTAGTGTTTTCCGCAACTTGTATTCATTTTAGGCTAGTATTTTCAGATTGTCTCGTTATATCTCAAACTTTGAAAAAATAAAAATAACATATAAATTATCAAAAATACTCACACAATAAAAACGAAAACCGTTAATATTTCAATTAAATGTAATTTTTGAATGTTTTTAAAACTTTATCGCTCTTAAGTTATTTTAAATATAAGTAACCGTCTTGATTTTATCCTTTATTAATTCTAAATTAATAAATATACAAATTATATCATATCTAAATTAAAGAAGATATTTATTAGTCAAAATAAATAAAATAATATTATTATAATATCAATTAAGGTAGGGGTCAGAGCCATGGGCCCTGCATTCCCACGCGTCACGACACGTAGCGCCGCCCCTTGGCCTGTCAGGCTCATTCATCAGTGACACGTTTTGGTCCAGTAACGTGTTTCTTTTAGAAAAACGGATCCATGTGCAACTTTTTGATTTGATTTAGAAAATAAAATATTATACAATGAAAAGGTGATAATTCCAAATTAATGAGTTCACTCTTATGTTTTTATACAGATAATATACAATCTACGTTTTTTTAGTATCGAGTTTTAAGTTCTGATTCCAAGTTTTTTCGTATCAAATCATAAAAAATAATTATATTTGATTTTTAATATAGGAAGAAAATCAAATTTGACACTGTCCGTTATATCGGACATACTGATCCGACGAAAACATTAGTTCAATTAAATGGGTTAAAATCAGTAAATAAATTATTTGTGAATTTTTTCTTATCAGTTAATTAAAAATTATATTTTGAATTTGTCTCAATTCCTTAAAAAACTAAAATACATTATATTTATAAAAGGTTAATGGTGTTATCACTATATTTAAGTTTTTTAATATCTCGTTCATTCACTATCTTCCATTGTAATTTCGATTAAGACTATTTAATTTCAACATGACATCAAAGTTGTTTCACTCAAGGAAGTTAAATCGATCGATACCGTTCGTACCGATCATGACCAATACGAACGATTTTTCTTATATACCGGGGATATATCGGAATATCGATGTATCGGTGATGATCAATATTTATCGATATGACCGGTATACCATCGATATGACTACCATGGTTTCACTAAAAAATCTTTATTCAGTTTAATTTACAAGTCCAAATTTACGTATGCTTGAACTTGATGGTAATTATTGAATTTGTCCCCATTGATTATGAAAGCGAAATTTAATACATTTATAAGAGTAGAAATCAGTGTTTTCATACAGGACAGTATACCGGTACGCCAAATTTCGCTAGGTATCGATATTTTTTTTCGTACCGCCCGGTATCGGGTATTCGGGTTGATTCCGGGTTTTTTATGATCTGATTCTAAAAAACTAATTAAATATTAATTTTTTAAAAAATAAAATAAAATAAAATTTGGTACTGATCGTACCGCTCATATCGATCCGAACCGTTATGTAATTTTGGAACGGTATGAAAACATTGGTAGAAATGCAACCCCATAATTTCAACAAAATATTTTATTAAATAAATGTATATTTGTATTAAGACAACTACATTATTTCTATTAACAATCATGTAAACAGTTGTAGTAGCTGTCGAGGATCTAGTGAAGCTTTTAAAATGTATAAATAAATGCTCTGACTTGCCTCTAACGCTCCTCAGACAAAACTGTAAGCCAATTTTGGTCTGATCTTTCTGTTCTCACTATTGGTGGGTTTTTTGTGCTGTATTAAATGTGGGTTTTTTGTTTCTTTATTACCTGAATTTGTACTTGCAGTTTTATTTTCTATCACTGTCGCGATTGTGCGAATTTGGGTGTAATTTAAGGTGATTTGCTTTCAATTTGCGAATTATGGTAATGGTATTTGAGATTTGGAAACCCTATTTTCTCTCTGTTATCGGGTTAGTTACCCTGTAAATAGTTAAAAGATTAAATGCACGAAAAGAGGATTGTGTAATGGAAAAATTTTCCTTTATGGAGGAGTTCAAAACCAACTCGTTCGTGAAAAACTTTGCGTTAAATAGATCGATCTTAAATGGAGTTGATTGGGTTTTCGGCAATTTTCTTTGATTGCCATTTTATGGGGTTTTTTTGTTATTTTGAATACTGTACTGTTCTTCCTTTATGTCCTTATCTGCTGAGTATTGTCTTCATTTACTGAGTTCATCAAATGTGGATTGCTCTTGCTAAATCATTCAAGATTCATAGCTTATTTGTTGGTTGAGGAAATAGAAATCTTCTAATTTACAAGGGAAACGATATGCTTGGCCTCATTTTTTCAATGTGATTCATTTATCTTATATACTGTGTTACATCGACACTCTTCGGGCCCATTGGATTATAAATTTTTATATGGTATCGGAGCTGCATGGTGGGTTTCGGGCTGGATTGTATCGGTTTAGACAAAAAACTTTGGTGACAAAAATGATCGACCTATGATTCGAGTACTACCGAATATATTGAAAAAATTTTGAATCGAACCAAGGTCAGCCCGACTTGAGGGGGGAGTGTTGAAATATTGTTCCACATGTTGTGGAAATAGAAATTTTCTAGTTTATATAACGGAAGTGATATAATAAGTAATCGGCTTAACCTAATATTTTAAATGTGATTCACTTATCTTATGGATTGGGTTACACCGACACTCTTCCGGCCAATTGAATTCAGAATTTCTTTATCATTTCTTGCTTTCTTCCATTGTTTGAACTGATAATTCGATACGGCTTTATTCGGATTATTTTCGTCTGCAGCAAGACAAAACAAATTAAGCAATGGGGTGCTGTGCATCGGCTCCATATGATGCCAATGGAAACATTGGAGATATTTGTGTATATTTTCCTGGCTTTCGAGTACCGAAACCCATCGATTTCTCCCTTTCATTAGGTGATCACTTGAGTGAAAGCTTAGTTGAACGCCTCTCTGATCTCAGAAATAGAATAGTAGCTTTGGTAGCTCAAGCTGCTCCAAGCAACAGAGCAAAAAGGAGAAGTTCTTCTCAGAATGGTTAGTAAAACATAACTATTGCATTTGCCACTATGTAAAATTTCATATATTCTATACAGGAAGATGTTCAGTTTTAAGTGATCTTCTTCAAGCTCTAGAAGACTACTTGCCTGTTTTACTCGGATTGGTTAAAGATCGTAAGCTCGTTAAATTCCTATATAGTTTGTTAATTTTTTAGAGACGGGTCAATTTACGTAAGGAGTTTGCACGGATATAACTTATAAGAAGAGGAGACCACACCGTAAAAGACTTGAACAAGTCATTTGCTATGGTCCACATTCCCTCATATAAACCAATCCAATCTACATCTACATTCTGATGTGGGACAATTTCATTATTTCAAGACACCCCCTTAAATCCAACCACGTGACATGTTGGACTTGTCAATTCAAATCAATGGATTACCAACTGATCAATTTCATGAAATCGGACTAACCCTCGATAAGGTAACTAAGGATTTTCACGATCTCATGTTAAATTTCTAAAGTCGGGTTAGTTTACGTAAGGAGTGTACACGGATATAATGTATAAGAGAAGAAGATCACACCGTAAAAGATTTAAACAAATCATTTATTATGGTCGACATTCTCTCTTATAAACCAATCCAAACAACTTCTCATTTCCGATGTATGACACTATTTCAACACGGTTTTCTAGTGTTTTCCACAACTCGTATTCATTGTAGGGTATTTTTTCAGATTGTCATTTACAGCACAAAGTAGAGTTTGTGTGGATAAATCATGAAGATGCAGTCGAGGTTAGGGCGGTGCAGCCTTGCCGGCAAATGTCTTCATTTGTTGTTCAAATATTCTAATTTTGTACACAGGAAACTGCACTTGCCAGTGCTTTGTACGAAATGCTCTCAGTTTTGCACTTGATGGGAACAGTATCTTTATCACAAGCTAATTGGTTATTGCTTCCAAGGCCAGCCATTGCCGGGTCCCAACCGAAGGTTTACGAAGGTAAAATACCGCATATTGTTCAAAATTTCGTTACTTACCGCCTTTTGATCATCGACGTTTTGTTCGAACAGGAAGCCGACTTTCGTGTGTTGATCTTTTCTTGAAGGCAGCTGGCTACTTTAATTGTGCTTTGCAACATGTTCTTCCACAGTTTCCTAATGAAATCAGGTAGTTCTTGCAACATGTCAATGATTCATGTCCTAATGATCGACTTGTTATATCTTACCGTTGTTCTTTAACGACACTCCTACGAATTTCTACTTTTTTTGCTTTAGACAAAATCTGCCATTGGATCTTCATGAAGGATCCTTGCGTGCACTTTGCTACGAAGCACTCGGTCAGGTACTTTTCGTTAGAATTCGGGAATCGGGAATGTAGCAAAGTTCGATATTCGTCGGTTTTTCGTATTTTTACGAGTAGGGTGTCGAGATTCAGCTCGGACTCGCCATTGAAAATGCTAAGGCAACACTTGCAGTAAAGAGAAGACTTGCCTGTGAGATGGTAAAATGCTGGCAACAGGTCAAGTTCATTACTTTTCTAGCTTTTACAACACGGTCATTCGAGTTTACGATGCTTCGTATCGCAATGTAGGCACAAGATAACATCGTGAATTTACCGTTACGAAACGGTTGGGGTGAAAAACATAAGCTATTTGTGAGCTGGAAATACATTGAAGCTAAGGTATTGTGTAATGAAATGCTGATAATGAGCTCGATTTGTTGAAATATGAGTAAAATTGTCCCACGTTGGAAAAATAAAAGTGGGATAGATTGATTTATAAGAGGGAATGTGGACCATAGTAAATGATTTGTTCAAGTCTTTTACAATGTGATCTCATCCCTCTTATACGTTGTATCCGAATATACTCTCCACGTAAATTGACTCGACTCTAGAAATTTAACATTATCGTTTTTCGTTGTTCGTTATTGTAGGCTGCGGCGTACTATTATCATGGCATGATTGTTAAAGAGAGTAATGCAGAGGAGTCTGATGAAATGTGTGTTGCAGCTTTGCAAGCTGCAGATGAATATCTCAAGGATAGTAAAAGGAATTGTGAGGCTTTTCATTCTTCTGTTCCTTTGTCTAGGTAAAACTAAAACCTTGATTGATTCTCTTGGGATAAAATGGTATGTCTTCGTTCAATGTTTTCATACCGATCTGAAATTCCGTATCGGTCTGAGACAGTATGACTGGTGTATTGGATGATATACCGATCGATACCAAATTTTATTTTTTAAAAGTAATATTTAATTATATTTTTAGTGTCGGATTTAAAAAAAACCGGAAACCGACCCTAATACCTGTATCGGGTGGTACAAAAAAAATACTGGTACATCCTGGTATTTGACGTACCGACCGATATATCGGCAGGTATATAACATGGGTTTGGTTCTAAAGTTTGGTGATTTTGGTAAATTTGATCATAAATTTAATTTGACATTTGTAGTCCTCATACTTTGATCATTTTGACTAAAATGATTCATAGGTTTCCCCAAATTTAACAAATGTGATCCAAGAAGTACAAATTTTATCACATTATTAAATTTGGAGAATTAATTTTATCAAAATATACAAAATATGGAGATTAATTTTGTCAAAATTTTAATGTATGGACAATGTTTGCCGTAAAAATGAGTTGAACTTGTGGATCAGGAGTCCTCCCCTTTACGGAACCGTAAAGTATCTTTCGGAGAAGATTCCTCGGGAAATTACGAGCAAAGTTCGAATCAGCAGGCAGCAAATGTAAGTGCTGGAACAAGTCTCTTGGATTTCAATGTTGTTTATTTATGACTCTACAGATTGCATAGGATGATACCTCCGACTTTGCCCGATTTCGATCTGGCCTTGAAACCGGATGAATACGAGCTACCCTCTGTGGATCTTTGTTGGTGTGAAGATGAACAAAACAGAGTGAAGCCATGATCTGTATAATGAGCACATACGATTAACGATTTTACATATAAAGGAATCCCCAGCATTAACATACGAACGAGTATGGAGTTACTTGTCCGTAAGGCAGTTATATAATATGAACAGTTCATATATGAAATATATTCGATTGTAATATGATCGTGTTCGTTGTTTCAATTATAAATATATTATTAACATTACAATTTTTAAAACCTATAATCTATCATATTTCACATCATCTCCAATATGTTCATATTTCAATATTTTTAGATTTTTTTATTGAATTATATGTATTATAATATTTTCTTTTATTTTTTACTAAATATAAAATTATATTTTTAAAAAATTTCAATTTATAATCTAAAAATATATTTTAGTATAATAGATTCGAAACAAATTTGAATAAGTTATTCAAATGAATATGAACATTCATAATACTATTTGAACAACGTCACGATAAAATTCCGTTCGAATATGAACTTAGAGAGTTTGAGATTCAGATCGAATAACAATCATAATTGTTCGTGACGCAACGTAGACACTTTCCTCGTTGCATCAATTCAAATGTCTGGTTTATATCATCAAACTCCAAGTTATGCGTTAGTTTATATTGAAAGTTGATCTGATTTGATTTCCGAATGCCGTTTTCTTACATTTTGAAGGTACATTTCACCAACAGCATTGATGGTGGCGGTGGCAGTGGTGGTTGGAATTAAGGGATCACCGCCACCATTGGAATTGGTCGTCAACATGCCGAGCTGTGGAGAGCCGACCAACGAAGCAGGTGGAGTTAGGTTCGTAAAGGAAGAGAATAATATTAAAATTATAGAGTTTGATTAAAATTTGGAAAACATGAAGAAACGTTCAAGTCGTTCAAGGTAAATCATTGAAGAGGAAGCAGAAGCCACGTGGCTGGTCGACTGGAGACAGGGGAGGAACATGGTTGGTAGGCTCCACTGCTCCTAAAATTATTTAATATTTTTTAAAAAAGTTTGACCCATCAAAAATTAGAAATTTGTTTAAATCCTTCAATGGATTCATTCATGATAACCTTTCAATTTTATTTCTATAAAATGACACTGTTTAGTTCCCAATATTTAATAGTTTTGATAAATTTGGCTACCAAATTTTATAACTTTATATTTAATTTTCAAATTTTAAAATTTTGACAAATTTGATTTTCAAAGTGTGCAATATTTGCCAAATCACATTCATAATTGACAAAATCGATCAGAGAAATTTGATTTTGTCGATGATTTCATTTGTATAAATTGAAAAACTTTGAGTATCAATTATGTAATATATACTAATATACAATCCAATTTTACCCAAACTTATAAAGTTGATGATTGTTTTTGCCATTTTATATATTTAGGATCACAATTTTTACAATTATAAACTTTTAGGGATCAACATTTTCAAAATCAATTGAAATATACGGATCAAAATGAGTATTGGCCTTTTAAATCTAAATAAATAATATTACTACATGTGAACCACTGTTTCTATTAATCCCTCATAGGCATAGGCAATAATTTCTATTTAATGATTTAATAGAAGATTGAATGAGATATAAATATAATAAGTATATATATATATTGATTTAAAATATTAATGATTAATAATAATTAACCTATTAAATCGATTTTTAGCATCTTAACCTGATTTTTATGGGTTGGATCATTTTTCTACAATTTAGAAGAATCAGGTTGAATTTGTAGTTGATTTGCGATTAAATCGACCGTACCGACAGATCCTATCCAATTTAACTTCATTACCCATGGATTGATTTTTCCAATCATCTCAAAGCCTTATTTCAATGGGTTGACCCAAATGTTAACATATTTGTACGAGTTTTCTTCCCAACAGGTTATGAACCATATCATAATATGACTATCATTCGTAAATATTTTGTTAGCAAAATGACTTAGAATTCCAAATATCGATCAAGGAGAGTCATTCTCTCAAATTCATGACTTATGAATGTAAGACTTCATCAAACCTTTAAGGTCAAGGACCTTAGAATTTTGTTATCTCCACAACCCGTTATTTATCTTGAGACATATCGTAGAGTTTTCGGATGAATTTTTCTCTCCTAATCCTTTCTAGAGCTCACTATTGGGAGAACTTTACAAGACAAGAATATGTTTATTTACACACAAATGTCATTTATTAATAAGGACTATAAATAAATCAAGAGTCACACAATTTATGACAATTCATAGCTCATTATTCCATTTAATTATTGAAAAACCAAATGTCATATAAATTAATACAATTTATGTATCAACATATCTATATATCAATAGTTGATGTGTGCACTACTAATCCATATTAATGATAGTGAGACAAATTTTTAATAGATAGAACTTGTACATATTAAAAGTAGAAGAAGAGATCCTATCATAGTCTTTGTAACATAAGTTTCATGATCCATCAACATGAATTAAGTTTTAATATATAATATTATATAGATCACATAATAACATAAAATAACAATGAATTGATGCTATAATAATGCCTACAAGATATTACATTTGTTATAGTTTATTTAATTAAAAAACATTGACAGACAATGACACTGATTTCTTGAAATTAGATTAAATTACAAAATATTTTTAAACAAATCTAACCGTTGAAACTTGAAAGTCGACCACCGACAGTCGATTTACAACTAACCCGATTTGGATATGTACCTTACCACGTGTCTTCCCGCATTACACATATTTCAAAAAAAATACAATAATTAATAATTTTAATTTACCATTTAAAAATAGAGTAAGTTACTTATTATTGTAATTTTCAATTACCACAATCATATTTTATGTGTAAATTATGCCGATTTGTAGAATAAAATAATATTTTATAAATTAATTAGTACGGGTATGGAGACATGGTTCATTGACAAATAGTTTAACGAACCGAGCCAATTCACGAACTTTTCGGGATTGATACGGTCAAGATTCGAGTTCGAATGCTTAAAGAACTTCACCTCAAACCTCAAAAATTTATAACGAATAGTTGGGATAGTTTGTGAACCAATACTATTATAATATTGATATAGCTTAAAAACATAATATACATTATATTGTTAAATTTATATTATCTATGTTACAAAAATATTTTAAAATTTATTCAAAATTAAATTCGAACACGAACCGAACATTAAATCATAATTTTTTTAGTTTTCAAGCACGAATGATACATTGTCAATATCATTACAAACCTTAACCTTAAAAACACACTTAATTTGTGATCGGTTTGATCTCATGTTTATTGGTGATGTTTGGAAACTCAGTTCCCCGCCCGGTGCGGTCAACGTACCGTAATTGTATTCTGTTTTTACAAAACATCATTAATAAATGCGTTTGTGTGACCGCAGAAAACTGCGGTGAGTTCACAGTTGGGTTAACCCAACGACCACCAGAACGTACCTGTCAAACGTCAATTTTACCTTTGATAAATTATAGTTTATTTTTTTTAAAAAATAATTTTGATCAATAATTTCTTATATTTTATAAATTACATGTTCAAACTATAAAAATATATATAACAATTTAAAAATGTAGTTTTGAAATAACAAATTTATCATAAAATAATATGAAATATAATTTTTAAGTTATAAACAATTATTTAAAAATAAGGACAAAAAAATCATTTTTTGACATCACGATCACTACACCACTATTTCAAAAACAGTTTTTTTAAAATCACGATCAGTTCACCTCAAAGTACAGTACAGTCATCTCACTTCACCGTTATTTAACAAACGCTGTTCCAAACGTACTCATTATTAGACAATAATAAAGTACGTTAATTATTATTATAATTTTCAATTAACACAATCATATTATTATATATGTGTAAATTATGCCGATTTGTAGTATATAATAATATTTTACAAAGTCATTGGTACGGGTACGGGGACAAGGGCCATGAATCTCGTGCTTATGCTATATATTCAACAATTTCGATCATCTCTTTCACACTTCTTCTTCTTCTTTACTCAAGCAAATTCACTATGTCGGCGCATTTCGATCGAAGGTTCAAGACGGGTCTGATTGTAGCTGTGTTGTGGTGGTTCACGGTGGTCGGTGTTTCAGCAGCAAGGTCGCCGGAGAAGAAGCTATTGGAGAATAAGATTGGCCGGACTCCTCAGATGGGGTAAGTGAAAGACAAG
>RWGZ01000166.1:166550-234610 GCA_009725065.1 Utricularia reniformis
TAAATTAACTTGCCTGTGATTCGTTTATTCCACTAAATTGCTTCGGATTGGTATCACCAATTAGCACATTTTGATACCCTACTTGACTCCTCGGCACATGAAACATTGGTCCGGTATGTGACGAAGATGGCCTTGTTGAACCGGGGAGCATTGTCGGAATATAATGTTGCATTCCAGGGTATATCATCATTGGAACCGATCCATATACCATCGAAATCATCTGAAACAAGAGATTCTTTACAAGGCAAATAAAACGCAAAAGCTGTAGAAATTCAAGATTCAATATGCTGAAAGAGTGTTGGTGTTGTAAAAATTCAAGATTCAATTGACCGGAAAAATGTCGGTGTAGCCCAATCCATAAAAGAAGTGAATCACATTGCAAATGTTTGGTCAAACTGATTACTTATGATATCACTTCTATTATAAACTAGAAGATTTTCTATTTCTCCAACCGATGTGGATAAATTTAAACGCTCCCTTTCAAGTCGAACTGACATTGGTACGATATAGCATAGTACATAAAATAAAATAATCACATCGAAAAGACTAGATCAAGTCAATTAATCATGATATCATACATCTTATAAACTATAATTTCAACAAAATCAGAGAATGAACTTAACCTGCATTTGATGTTGAAGAAACTTCATGTACCGAATCACTTCATCGAGCAACGAAGCTTTATCTGTCTGATCAAACACACAAAAATATTACAGGAGTAGTTATAGATAGAGATCAAGTTAGTACAACTTGGTGCTAACTTTGTTGCAGTATGGAATGAGTTCTTGAAGTTGCTTCAGCTTCCCGTTGATACGGTCACGACGCTTCTGCATCAGTAAAAGCATTCATTACACAAATAAAATAGTTTTATGAAGATAATAATGAATTTAAGATTAATCAAAACCCTCTCTGATAAATTATGAACTTGTGCTGAACGACATCTTTTGCTCTTGATCGACCATGACTCTTTACTTGATTCTCCATCATTATACTGTATACATCAAACATATATATATAAATTAGTGGCTCAGACCATGTCCACATCACAATCATTCAGCGGTGAAGATGGACTGTAATCCAATCCAAGGAATATGCTTATTTTAGAGACTAAAAGTTCGAACCTGTAAATTACCTTACTCTCGTCGCCTTCCTTTGCCTTGCGTTTTCTTTTCTCCGATGTGGGAGGCGGAGAATTTTCCGGTTGCACCTGGGGATCGACGCTTGCTACGGAGAACCCAGTGGAGCCGGCTAACTTCACATGACTACGGCTTTCCATCGCCGAATAAGACTGGTCTCCAACTCCCGACCGGAGTAACGGCGATTCATTAGATTCCACCACTGTCGATCCAACAGACGGTTTAGCTATTGAACCGGCGTTAGTCGTCGTTCCGAGGAGCCTCGAGAAAAGAGTAAAATTCTGCAATTTCGGGAACCCTACAAGCGCCGATGGGTTCGTATCCGGAGGATCGGTATTGAAAGTATGGTCGTAAAAATCTTTATCCAGTGAGGAATCTTTGACTGGAAATGATATCCATGAATCCCACTCATCTTCTTTGAAACTTACCTGTTCCTCGCCGCGAATGGAACCCTTCTTTATACTCTGCTCTACCACCTGATCGTTATGCCATACTAACTCCATAAGATCCTCTTCATCTCTGAACAAAACAACAACCCATAACTCATTAATTTGTAATCGTAAAAGAAAGTAAAGCTTACTGTTCAAGGGTGGCGAAACTGGGCCAATCAGCAACGGAGTAATCGGCGGCCGCATCCTTACTCTCGGACTCAGGAACAAAGCAATTCATTTCTAGATGCTTAAACCAGTCATCATCATTATTGAAGTTTCTGGGATGTTCTACAACCAGCAATAGTAATTCTATTGCAAATTGGAATGAGGGTGTTTATTTTTAATGATTTGGTACATTAATTAATTAATTTTAAATATTACTGATTTGTATTGTTTTGATATGAAATAGAGAAATTGAAATTTTTTAAAGATTACGAATTTTATTTTAGGTGAGTATTAATTTTAGTTAACGATATTATGCAAATATTTGATGTATAAGAATTATGATGTATTTAGATAAATGGAAGTTTGATTTGGTTGATTTAACAAGTTTATTGCATGTCAGACCATCCACAACCATATCCGCCATGGAAACTTCATTCTCTTCTCTACATCAGTTTTCTCTCTGTACATATCATCATTCTTTAATTTTTAAAATAATTTTCCTATTATCTCTACAACAATATCCGGACACTTATAATTTTTTAAATTTATTTTTTTACACATCAAATACATAAAAATTATAATATTATTTATAAATAATATTATAATTTTTATGTATTTGATGTGTAAAAAAATAAATTTAAAAAATTATAAGTGTCCGGATATTGTTGTAGAGATAATAGGAAAATTATTTTAAAAATTAAAGAATGATGATATGTACAGAGAGAAAACTGATGTAGAGAAGAGAATGAAGTTTCCATGGCGGATATGGTTGTGGATGGTCTGACATGCAATAAACTTGTTAAATCAACCAAATCAAACTTCCATTTATCTAAATACATCATAATTCTTATACATCAAATATTTGCATAATATCGTTAACTAAAATTAATACTCACCTAAAATAAAATTCGTAATCTTTAAAAAATTTCAATTTCTCTATTTCATATCAAAACAATACAAATCAGTAATATTTAAAATTAATTAATTAATGTACCAAATCATTTAAAATAAACACCCTCATTCCAATTTGCAATAGAATTACTATTGCTGGTTGTAGAACATCCCAGAAACTTCAATAATGATGATGACTGGTTTAAGCATCTAGAAATGAATTGCTCTGTTCCTGAGTCGGAGAGTAAGGATGCGGCCGCCGATTACTCCGTTGCTGATTGGCCCAGTTTCGCCACCCTTGAACAGTAAGCTTTACTTTCTTTTACGATTACAAATTAATGAGTTATGGGTTTCTTTTGTTCAGAGATGAAGAGGATCTTATGGAGTTTGTATGGCACAACGGTCAGGTGGTGGAGCAAAGTATCAAGAAGGGTTCCATTCGCGGCGAGGAACAGGTAAGTTTCAAAGAAGATGAGTGGGATTCATGGATATCATTTCTAGTCGAAGATTCCAGACTCGATAAAGATTTTTACGACCATACGTTCAATACCAATCCTCCGGCTACGAACCCATCGGCGCTTGTAGGGTTCTCGAAATTGCAGAATTTTACTCTTTTCTCGAGGCTCCTCGGAACGACGACCAACGCCGGTTCAATCGCTAAACCGTCTGTTGAATCGACGGTGGTGGAATCTAATGAATCGCCGTTACTCCGGTCGGGAGTTGGAGACCAGTCTTATTCGGCGATGGAAAGCCGTAGTCATGTGAAGTTAGCCGGCTCCACTGGGTTCTCCGTAGCAAGCGTCGTTCCCCAGGTGCAACCGGAAAATTCTCCGCCTCCTACATCGGAGAAAAGAAAACGCAAGGCAAAGGAAGGCGACGAGAGTAAGGTAATTTACAGGTTCGAACTTTTAGCCTCTAAAATAGGCATGTTACCGCTGAATGATTGTGACGTGGACATGGTCTGAGCCACTAATTTATATATATATGTTTGATGTATACAGTATAATGATGGAGAATCAAGTAAAGAGTCATGGTCAATCAAGAACAAAAGATGTCGTTCAGCACAAGTTCATAATTTATCAGAGAGGGTTTTGATTAATCTTAAATTCATTATTATCTTCATAAAACTATTTTATTTGTGTAATGAATGCTTTTACTGATGCAGAAGCGTCGTGACCGTATCAACGGGAAGCTGAAGCAACTTCAAGAACTCATTCCATACTGCAACAAAGTTAGCACCAAGTTGTACTAACTTGATCTCTATCTATAACTACTCCTGTAATATTTTTGTGTGTTTGATCAGACAGATAAAGCTTCGTTGCTCGATGAAGTGATTCGGTACATGAAGTTTCTTCAACATCAAATGCAGGTTAAGTTCATTCTCTGATTTTGTTGAAATTATAGTTTATAAGAGGTATGATATCATGATTAATTGATTTGATCTAGCTTTTTCGATGTGATTCTTTTCTCTTATGTACTGTGCTACATCGTATCAAGGTAAGTTCGATTTGAAGGGGATTCTTGTAATATATCTACATCGGTTGGTGAAATAAAAAATCTTCTAGTTTATAATGGAAGTGATATCATAAGTAATCAGTTTGATCAAACATTTTTAATATGATTAACTTCTTTTATGGATTAGACTACACCGACACTTTTCCGGTCTATTGAATTTTGAATTTCTACAAAACCGACACTCTTTCAACAAATTGAATTTCTACCGTTTTTGCGTTTTATTTGCCTTGTAAATAATCTCTTGTTTCAGATGATTTCGATGGTACATGGATCCGTTCCAATGATAATATACCCTGGAATGCAACATTATATTCCGACAATGCTCCCCGGTTCAACGAGGCCATTTTCGTCACATACCGGACCAATGTTTCATGTGCCGAGGAGTCAAGTAGGGTATCAGAATGGCAACCAAAATGTGCTAATTGGTGATACCTATCCAAAGCAATTTAGTGGAACAAACGAATCACAGGCAAGTTAATTTACTGGTGCATTGGCATTACTAATGTTTTTAGAGTTTGTTAATCGTAATGTTTCGCAGAATCGAGAGACGGGGAAGAGCAATGGAGTAGCGTCTATGGCAATGTCTTTGAATTATCACAAGACATATGATAAATAGTGTAGTTTCTAATGCACAATCAATCTCTTTACTATCTTTTAATTTCGGGTGAAATTCGGATTTTAGATTAGATTCGACAAATAAAATTTGATGAAACAATTGAAATTTTAGTGAAATTTCGGCAAACATGAATTCTTGAGTGAAGTGGATTTTTAAATTATCCAAAATGAAATCCAACGTATCTAAGTTATAATTGGTTACCAAAATTTTCAATTGTCTTAATCGAGAACTTAGACCAAAATCAAATATTTGAGATCGATTTTTCCACTTTGGAATCTTATTTGTCAAATGTTGCAAACTTGTAACATTAAATTTGTCAAAACATTGAAGTTAGAGGAATCAAAATATCATTACAAATTATAAAGATCTGCTAATATAATAAGAGTTTGAACACTCAATGTGAAAAAAATTGAAATATGCGTATCATTTTTGTCGATAACCCAATAGCATAACAATTGTCTTAAAAATAGCATCTTTTGAGTTATTATTTATTAAAGATAATTGTAAATAATAACATTATTATTATAATTAGTAGGATCACATCATAACTACAATTATTATTAAATAATTAACAATAATAACCACGATGATAACTATGTTAATGGTGTAATAAATTAATATGCATGCTATTGCTATGTACAGTGTACACTTTTTTTTTGTGATTATACTAGTTTTATTAATGTTTGTATTATTGTAATCATAATGAGATTTTTATATCAATTTTTGAGTTGTATACTGCAAAGACCATTGAATAAATTTAATTTAATTTTGAGAGGGTAATGATTCAATGTCAAAATAAAGAATACATATAAATACACACACATAGAATATAATATTTGTTGTCAATTATTAAATGCAATAAATATTTAACCTAAAGATGAACAAATTTGCATGTGACAATTTTAATATATAAAATGGTATTGTTTATATTAGTCACTTAAGAATATTAATTAAATATTATTAGGACACTTTAGACATTATAACACGACTATGATTTTAAAACACCAAATAAAATAGGTCTGTGCGATTATCGTGCGGTATTTTTGCTTTGTGTGTCACGTTAGAAATAAATAAAATATATATTTTTATTTAAATAACTAATATCAAAGGCATTAACAACAATCCACACGAGCACAAACATTATGATTCCAAATCACATACTTATATAACACGCTACTTATACTAAATCTTCAAGGAGAAGGCATCGGAAAACCACCGGCACCGAAGGGCCCGAAGGTATCAGCGGATGGAAAGCCGCCGGTACCGGCTGTAAATCCATTAGGAAGATTACCGACAGTTGTAAAACGACCTGGAACTGTACCGTACCCTGCAAAAGCACCGTTAGGTCCAGTTCCGGTGTACCCACCGGAGCCAGTAAAGCTATTTCCGTCGGAACTTGATCCCAAACCACCGCCGACTCCACCGAATGGGATTCCGTCGTTACCCATACCATTCATTCCTCCAATACCGCCCATGTACATGACGTTCTTCTCATCGAAAAAACTTCCAGGGAAAACCCTAATTCCTTCGCCATAACTTGCTGCAAGAAACGCAACAGTGAAGAAGAGAAGAAATCCTTTTGCCATTTGACACCTGGAGGCTGGAGTACATCAAATTAGTTGCCATCACATGATTTATAGAAATGGAAATTGAGGAGCAGTTGGAGGAATTAAATGTTTGAAATTAAGACACAGACACTAAGTCCACATTTTTCTTACTTACATGTACCTTATCATGTCGGATTTTTAATTTTATATTTATTAAAAAACGAAAAAATATTAATGAATTAACTATTTAGCTTAGACACTAGTAAGATTATAATTTTTTTTGGACGGAAGGCAGTTTTGGTCCCCAAAGTTTGAAATTTTTGGTAATTTTGGTCCCCAAACTTTCCAATTTTGGCAAAACCAACCCCCAAAGTTTCATGTACGCAAAACTGGTCCCTACACTATTATTGTTTTGGCAAAACAAGTCCCCAAAGTTATGTGCGTGTGACATAATTGGTCCCCAAAGTTGTAATTTGTGGCAAATTAGGTCCCCGGACGAAAATTAGTTTGGGGGCCGGTTTTGCGAAAATTCGCAAACTTTGGGGACCAATTTTGCGAAAATAGGCAACTTTGGGAACAAAATTGTCAAATTATCAAAACTTTAGGACTGTTTTTGCCACTTAAAAACTTTGGGGACCAAAATTGCCAAATTATCCAAACTTTGGGACCCAAGTCGCCATTTTCTCAATTTTTTATCTATAAAATTAGCCAAATATGGAGTTATGAAGGGTCCCTATTCCATTAGGCTATATAGCTATCCAAGAAATATAAATTGAATGTATTAAAGATAAATTTATTCATTATATCATAAGCAACTCCATTGGAGTGATTAGCATCGCAATGTTCAAATTCGATAATGGATCTTACTTAGATGTCCCAAAATTAGTTATGGGAAGATTACTCTTCCATTCCATAATATTCTAGTTAAATGAGATGAGATATCATGATTAATTGATTTGACAATAGATTAACTTTTATTATAAATTGAACTACACAGATACTCTCATATCCTATTGAAATCTAAATTCTACATCTCTATGTCATACTTTTAATAATTCTATTTTATGTGAGCTAATATTGAATCTTCAAAATGATGTAACATATGGGGATTAGCATATAACAACCTTGAATTAAATCGGGTCGAGAAATCAATATGATTTTTTGTGCCAAAATAAATATGGCTGATAAGATTCATTCTAGTTTCTATTAAAATTTAGATTTATTTACGCATTTTTTGGGTTGTGAATTAACTTGATGGTCCTCATATCAAGTGAATAATACTAGTCATTTATTATTAGATTATTGCCCATCATCTCAAAAGGTATCACAATATTATTACAATTTACACATGTCAAAGAATCATTACCCAATACCCAATCAACCAAATCTAAACCCTACACAAAAAAAGATGCGAGAATCATAAATATTAGGCTTGAAATCAGTTTGAATTTTATTTTTTTGAATTTAGCAAATCTCGAATCAAGTATAAATTCATCAACCAATAATATTTATAATTACATATACTCAAAATTAGAGATGCAAACGAATCGGAATCGGATCGAATTTGTGTACAAAAAAAATCATATAAACATAATGCATATAAATCATGAATTGGAATTTAACTATTAACCATCTTAAATGTTTTAGAAAAATTATAATCTAAATCAATTGTTTAATTTTTTTAGTATGTCAATGAGTTTGTTTGGTATATCTTTTTAAAATTGCGGTGTGGTGAAGTGCGGTGAGATATGATGATCGTGAATTTTTAAATATGTTTAGTAAAATTGCAATATTATGATCGCGATTTATATAAAAATACTAATATACCCTTATATATATAATAATAATAAATATGATTATATAATAATTAATAGAATTAAGGGTAAATTAGTCTTTTCCAAAATCACGATGAGGTCACAACTGGTTTTAACAGCTCTGAAGATATCGTGATTTTTTAATGATTATCACATCGCAATTAAACTTGTGTTTTGTGTACCATTAAAAAATCACGATCTGGACATCGCACCGCACCTCACCGCACTTTTAATTTGAGTTCTAAAGAAACCCAATATATTTTAAATATGCCACGGTACAAGTTAGTTGGATTACTTTTATTAAAATCAAAATATTCAAAATTAATGTTGTGACCCTCCTAAGTATACCCGCATATCAGCCCCATTAGGAGCCTATATTTAAAGCATTGGTGTAAATTATTTTGTCAATAATATGTAAAATCATGCTATAGACTTATTTTATGCTTTATACTATTTTAATAAAGTGGAGTATATTAATAATATTGAAATAATGAAGGGAATCACGTGTTGTACGGAGTGAGGGGGGGGGGACCAATGGTTATTATTTAAATTAATATTACCATCCCGAGTCTAGTTGCAGTCATCAAGTGTCTGCACCAATGAGCTGGAAATGTTGTAACCTAAACTCTCATTTTTTCTAATTTCTGTTTAACTATTTCTTAATTTTCTTTATCAAATCGATCTATAATTACTTACATATTTATTATTGTAATTTACACAATAAATTTTATATTTTAAAATTTAATTTCTAATTTTTCAAATAAAATGTAGATCAAATCATACTTTATTATAAATACTAAATATCTAATACATTTTTTTGGTAAATTTACGTATAAATAATAAATATTGATACTTACACAATGAGTTTATTTTTCTAATTTATACTTATAGTTTAACTTGTTGTCTTTCATATTCAACGTCATCATCTTTGATTCTTTTCCAGTTTGTATTGTATTTTTCAAAAATGTTAATATTTTTTTAGATTTACAATATTATTTTCTTATAAGAATCAAATATTTCATATTTATAATTAATGGAAATAAATTCTTATTATATTGTAGATAAAATATAATTGTACATTTACGCTGAACACTTTTACATCATATAATTTATAATATTTTAATTGTATATTCTAATAATCAATATTAATTCTATAATACTATTTATGTTTAAAACAGAAAAGATGATGAAAATTGAATGGGCCAACGTCTATGGATCAAACTCAATATATTGAACGCACAGATTATTAATAAGGCCCAACGTTTGTCCAACTTGTTCGCGGTCATTTTGTAATTGGAGAAGGTTGTGGCCCAATCCAGTGTTTTATATTCTCTCTTGAGATTCGCGGGATCCCCTAGGAATTTTTTAACCCGGGTGACACTTTCAGAAATTATAAAAATATAAATATCACTTATTTTATTTTTCTTTGAATTCTAACACTGACGGACGATGTGTCAAATTACTAAAATAACAGTGATGGACGTGTGTCAGAAAATTGAGAACGGTTTCAAGTGTCCATGAAACCTTCCTAACGTTTAAATAAATATTGAGCCCGATTTCATGTGATTTTATGAAACCGGGCTCATAATTATTTCTTTGTTATTCACTGCAACCTAACAATGCATCTGAAAATTTCCCAAACTCTTCTCCCATTAATTCCCAATCCCGCATAGTTTCCACCAACAACGTTGCTCCTTTGGAGCCGTGAAACTGGACTCTTATTTATTTATTTATCTGTTCTTCAACGCAGCCTTACCCACGCTATTGAAAAATTCCCAGACTTTCTCCCATTAATTCTCAAAATCTGACATAGTTTGCACCAACTGCCATTTAGAGGTAAATGATTGTTAGATATAATTTTTATATATTTTAAATTAGAGTTTGGAATTTTGAATTTAATCTTCAATTTTAGTATGTAAAATTTTAAATTCATGTTTATTAATGCGAAAATAGTATGTTTCAATTTTCAAATATTTCGAATTAGTTTTCAATTTTAGTTTCTTTTTTTGCATTTTCAAAAGTATTTTTGAATTTTGTTTACATAATTTATTAGTAAGGTAGATTTTTTGTATGTATTTTTAATTAGAGTATTCAATTTAGAAATTAATTTTCAATTTGAGTATGTTAATATTTTAATTTTAGGTTTATAAATTTAACAAAATTNTTGTCATTTATATTATCGTCACTCTTTGCATAGGAACGATCTACTTTCGTATAGGAACTAACGCCAATTCCATCCTGGTAATCCCGTAACCTCTTTCGTTTACAAATCGAAAGCAAAATCATATCTTTTCCATTGAACAAGATCATGTTTTGAGTACATTTAGGCAAGGGGAGCATGTGGATCTTTCGTATTCGGTTTTGTAACGTTCATGTCGATCGGTGGTTTTCCTTTATTTGTTGAAGATATGAAGGTACGAGGATTTATGTTGAAATATCAAATTGTTCCACATTGGATTTGTGATGAAATTTGGATTGGTTTATAAGAGGGAAGAGATATCATAGTAAATGACTTGTTCAAACATTTTACGATGTGATTTTCTCCCTTATGCGTTATATCTGTGTACAATCCCATCATAATTTCGGCCACTCTATAATTCCAACATCGTATCAGAGCTGGTTCGGTCAAAAATTCTAATTATCAATACCTGGAAAATTCGGTTAATTTCAGTTCATAAGTCCAAATTTGTAAGGTATTTGGACTTGAGAGGGTGTGCTGAAATATCAAATTATCTCACATTGGATATGAAATTTGGATTGGTTTATAAGAGGGAAGAATTACTATAGTAAAAGACTTGTTCAAGCCTTTTACGATGTGGTCTTCTTTCTTTATACATCATACCCGTGCACTCTCCTGTTGTAATTTCGACCAGACTCTATAATTTCAACAATTTATCTTATCATTGTAGTGTTTATACGTGAATCATATTCGTTAACTTCGTTTCGGTATCAGGTTTTCCAACGAGAAAGGCTCAATGGACACTATGGTGTACTAGCATTTGTGATCAGCAACACCTTATCTGCAATGCCATTTCTTTTACTTATATCATTTACTTCTGGAACCATTTGCTATTACATGGTCGGTCTCCATCCGGGATTTACGCATTATTTGTTCTTCGTCCTCGGACTCTACGCGAGTGTCACTGTAGTCGAAAGTCTCATGATGGTAATTGCCAGCATTGTCCCAAACTTCCTAATGGGAATCATTATTGGAGCTGGAATACAGGTCTCTTTTTTTACTCCGAAAACGTTCAAAATCTTGATCCGTGACTAAATTCGACTCGTATTTATGTATTCAGGGTGTTTTCATGCTTGTTTCGGGCTTCTTTCGACTCCCAAACGATATCCCGAAACCATTCTGGCGATATCCCATGACTTATATAAGCTTCCACTATTGGGCTCTTCAGGTAAATCTTCAATGGAATAGTAACTAAAATACTATGATCATATGAATGTGCTTTCCAGGGAGCATACCAAAACGATCTTCGAGGATTGATGTTTGAGAACGATCCACGAGATCTTCCTCCAATCCCGGGAGAATACGTATTGGAATACATTTTTCAGATCGATTTAAACCGATCGAAATGGTTGAACTTAAGTGTTCTATTCAGTATGATCATTATTTACCGTTTGATCTTCTTCGTAATGATCAAGATAAGCGAAGATGTAACACCATGGATTCGTGGGTATGTAGCTAGACGAATAATAAAGAAATCTTCGGGAAATGCGACTCCATTGACTCTCACTCAGTCTCCTTCTCTTAGAGCATATGTTCGTTCAGGTAAAAAATAAAGAGTAAGTGACAAAGATGTGATGAGATATTTGTATTTGTTTTCTACACACATTACTGATTATTATAGTGTTGTAAATTTCTTTGGGAATGGAATGGATATGGTGTTGAATTTGATTTCTTTGTTATTTGAGGAGATTAATGAAGTTACATAGTTATGTTTACAAGATGCAAATTTCATGTAATTATCTAGTACGATTATACGTTCGTTTAGGGAAAAAGTAAAGTTGAAGAATAGGTGGAAGCCATTATAGCTGCTTTATGTTGGGGAATGCAAACAATTTCGATATGTTAGATGAACTTGAGAATAACACCTATAAAGAAGACAACCTAAACGACATAACGAGTTTATTTGAAACTCAAATGAAAGTGCCCGCAATTTTAAATATTTTAAAATCAATGGGAACAATTTCGATCTTTTAGAGGAACTTGAGAACAATTTTGTGATTTTTTATGTTACACAAAACATAATCTTAATTGCGATGTGGTGATCGTTAAAAAATCACGATTCTATGACTACTACTGAAATTAGTTATATTTACATCGTGATTTTAGAAATTACATTATTGCCCTTGTTTTAACAATTAAAATATATAGCTATTCTTTGCCCATGTATGTGCTGCGCTAAACCTCTCATATCCTAAATTTGCATGTAGATTTCCTTTCTCATTTATGTTTCTTATGATCATAGGATTTGAAAGGTTTCCATGCAGTGTTTTTAGGGATGAGCAAATAATTTGGAATATTTGAATACTATACCAAAATTTTGTTTTTTTGGTAATTGATATTGGGTTTGTTTGGTTCAGCTTTTTAAAATTGCGGTGTGGTGAGGTGTGGTGATATATGATGATCGTGAATTTTTAAATATGTTTGGTAAAATTGCGATATTATGATCGTGATTTATGTAAAAATAATAATATATCCCTTATATATATAAAATAATAAATATAATTATATTATAATTAATAAAAGTAAGGGTAAATGAGTCTTTTCCAAAATCACGATGAGGCCACAGCTGGTTTTAACAGCTGTGATGATATCGTGATTTTTTAACGATTATCACATTGCAATTAACTTTATGTTTTGTGCGCATTAAAAAAATCACGATTTCAACATCTCATCGCACCTCACCGCTGTTTTAATCGGGGTACCAAACAAACCAATTAAGTATTCATAATTTGTTTTGGTATTTAATTTTGAATAATTTTGTTATTTGGTTTGATATTCGATAAGTGGATAAAAATTCGGTATAATACTAAATATAATTTTATTTGTTTTCATTATTAAAAATAAAATATTATATTATTATTTTTTACATAACAACTACAAGCTAAATAAGTTAATATTGAAAACCCAAAGAGGATAAAGAATTCGGGCAAATTGGCCAAATAACTCTATACCAAAAATCTGTTT
This sequence comes from Utricularia reniformis, assembly GCA_009725065.1. Taxonomy (NCBI): domain Eukaryota; kingdom Viridiplantae; phylum Streptophyta; class Magnoliopsida; order Lamiales; family Lentibulariaceae; genus Utricularia; species Utricularia reniformis. The sequence goes on from RWGZ01000166.1 coordinate 179,869, forward strand.
GTAAAATAAGATCATTTTATAAAGTATTTGCTAAATATAACACATTCTTGTTTTATTAGTTAAATAGCATGCTTTCTATATTTTTAATAAAAATAAAGAAATTAATTTATGTATTAGTTAAATATATTAATTTAAAATATATAATAAATATAATATAATATACAAATATTGTAATCAAGTGCAATACTGGAAATAAAAATATTCTTTTTTTAATATAAAATTAATTTTGTTATCAATCGATATACCGAGCATACGACTCGTACCGATACAAGTCATCATTCTCGTATTTTAATGGCATACCCGAAAAAAACTAGGATCCAACCCAAAAATACGATACCGAGAGTTATCGGGCAGAACATCGACACAACCCGATAATTTATGTATCGGCTAATATCCGACACTGTAACCCGGTTCCGTTTTGTATTTCACATATCAATTGATATAAAAACATATGTTCCGATTTGGGTGTATGACCGATATATCGTTCGATACATTTATGTTTTAAAATAAATTAAATTTGTTTAATAAATCATAAGAATTTTCTAACATAAATTACGATTCAGTCAATATCCGGTATTTTAGCAAATTCTAACGATTTATTAAACGAATTTAATTTATTTTAATACATAAATGTATCGACCGATATATCGGTCATATACCCCGAATCAGAACATATATTTTAAATCGATCGATATGTGAAATTCAAGGCGGAACCGGGTTACAGTGCCAGATACAAGTCGATACATAAATATCGGATTGTGTCGGTGTTCTGTCTGATAGCTCTCAGTATCGTGTTTTTGGGTTGAATCCTAGGTTTTTTCGAGTATGCCATTAAAATACGAGGCGTATGATCGGTATATCGATTGATAAAAAAATAATTTTATTTCACGTATCGTCCGATATAATATTTTATCAAATTTTTATATTATATTTAGTTATTATATATTTTTAATTAATATATATAACTAATACATAAATTAATTTCTTTATTTTTATTAAAAAAATAAAAATAGATTATTTAATTAATATAATAAGAATATGTGATATTTAGCGAAACATGCTATTTTACCAATAGATTTTGAGCAGAGTGTTATATGTCCAATTTACCTTAAAGAATTCACGTTCATAAGAAGAATATAACTCAACTCAAAAACCCGTAAAGATCTAGAAACAATGAACTCCAAAGTATCTATTTATCATAAGCATCAACTATTTGACAAATGAAATTGAGATCTGAAACATTCTTCACCCTGCAAAAAAAAAAAAAATCTCAACAAAGCCAAATTTGGCTTATATAACATAAGAAAATAACTGACTTACTTATACAGAAGATCACCACTGGGAAACAAATTCTTACAAAGCCAATCTGGAACGAGTTTTTCGATACGCTCCATTTGCATATCAATCTCAACTAAAGAATCATACACAATATCATGACATAGAGGAAAAGAGAAACGAACATCGAGATTGAAGCTTACATGGATCAGTAATGTCAAGTTTGTTCATGACAATCTTGTGAACAAGTTCTTCTTTTGTAATTGGACAAAAGTCGAGAGATTTAAATATCCGATGAATCGTGATGACGAAATCAGATGAACGAGTAGATATTTGCTTGTAAGGCAATGTATCATCTTCATCATCAATTCCATAAAAATCCAATGTCCTCTTGGCACTTTTGTTCTTCAATCTCATCGGAGTAAAACGCAATGTAGTTTCGCCGTGAATATTGGTGATCCCTGTCACTTGATTCACATGAGTGTTATCACATACCCCTTCAGTGGAATACACTTATCAAGAGCTATAATACAGAATACCCTAAAACAAAAATAACATTAGGTTAATATAAGGCACAATTGATATCCATAAATTTAATAGTCAATTTGGCCGTCGGTATACCGCTACGACGCTACAATACAATCCGTAAAGATGTGGGTTTTTATGTTGGTTTTTTGTATAAAACCCGAAAACCCCTATTGATTATTAAAAAAAGTAATTTAAAATTAATGATCATTTGAAAAATAATCAATCTATAATGTAATTTGTCAGGACTTTAGAAACCAAAATTAGATTAGATCCCAAATACACAAAAAAATAAATAATTATTTTTAAAATTATATAAATGTTTTAAAATAAAGAATATATACGGATCCGTGTACGATACAATAATTTTAAGGTGGAAAACAATGTTGGAAAAATTCTCTCTTCCCGGAGAATAAAAAAATTTCCGTTATCCAGGGTCGGGTCGAATTGATGCGTAAGAACCGAATATAAATGAAGAAAGGAAAAAGACACAAGACTTAACGTGGAAACCCAAAACCGGAAAAATCACATGATCGATAAACCTTGATCGTAAACTCATTATCACAATAAGAATAAAGATAATATGATACGATATTGTTTGATTGATTGTGTTCATGCGGCTCACTATTTATAGAATTCATACTAAGATATAATCTATGAAATATTCTACCGAATATTATACAATATTTTCTTTCTATATTTTTGATCGTATATTGCATATAACTAATTAATAAAATATATTTGCATATATTCTTTCATATATATCACCAAAATATATATTTATATTTTCTTCCATATATATGTAACCAACAATATATATATCTTAATATATTTTCCATATATGCAACCAAAAAGATATATCTCAATATTTTATTCCATATATTTCATGGGTCAATTAAGGAAAGATATTTCCCCTACGATTCTATTAAATCTCAATCCAAGTCTAATCTGACCACTATCAAATATATTTATCACAATCGTCCGATCGATATCCTTGATAAATTGATGAGATCCATCAATTCAATTAACATCACCGCTTCTTATTACTATAAATGTTTTCATACAAACCCGGAATTTATTTATGGTCCCGACCGGTATGATTAATACAAACAGTATATCGGGTGGTACAAAAATCATTATTTTTTTATGATCGAACAAAAAAAAAGGAATACAATCTTAAAATTCGATACCAGACAATACCAAACAAAATATAGAGAATGCCCGGTTCCCATATAAACATTAAATGATACTTATTTTTAGTATGGGTAGGAGGGGGTGGGTCTAGTGTATAGGATGGCTAGGTTTAGNTGGCATTGGGCTACGAAACTAAATTCAAGTTACTTTGTACCTTTTTATTTCCATTCACTTGATTATGCTCCTGGAGAATATGGTATCTAGTGTAGAGAAATTTTATGCCAACGCTTAGGTTGATGGAAATCCATTAATGTCTTAAGCTTAAATGATTACATCGAGTTTATTCTTGTCTATCGATTCAAGTGCTAAATCTCGGTCTAGTTTGAATCTTCTATGGGTCAGAAGTTTTTGCTTTGCTTTCGTTCTTTGTAGTATGCTTTATGAGGTGAATTCATTGTCATTTTTGTTTGTGTTATAGTTGTCTGGTCTCTATATTTTTTTGCACTTGAAATTTGCAGCTTGTTGTTTTGTTTACAAACCAGAGAAAGCTGAAAACTTCATAAACCATTCTTGATTTGAGTGTTCGATCTGTATGCTAAAGTTTTTGTAACAGCTTATCATTTAGTGCTTTTTTCCCCTTGCTTTTCTTGTGGAATCCTAAAATTGCAAGCTATGAAGCATGCAGGGTTTCAGCTCAAGGTCTTGATGCTGCTAATTCTCGATGTCAGTGGTGCAATGCCACCATTGCATCACAAACATCCAAGTTAGACTAATGTTTTAAAATTTGACTTTTTTCGTATTATACCTGTTGTGATTGGTATACCCGGATATTACTTGTAATACTGGTATACCGATCCGGGCTAGTTTTAAAGCAATTTAGGGGCACTTCAACAAAAAAATGAAAAGAGGGTTGATTATGGTTGTTATTCGATCTGAACGAACCTAGTTTGGCTTGTTCGTGTTTTTTATTTTATAATGTGTATATGTTTATTGTTGAAGTGCCCAACAAAATTTTAGATAGCACTTCTAAAATTTTGTTTATGTTTATTCGTGTTTGTGTTCATGTTTATTTGTGTTTAGATCAATTTATTTTGTGTTTGAGTTCGTGTTTGAATTCATTTGTTTGTGTTAGTGTAAAAATAATATAAAAAATACTCAAATTCTAATGTTTACGGATGCATTTACGTTTGTTCGAATTTTTATTCGAGTTTGTTTTGTCGTTCGAAAATGTGTATATTTTAATTTGAAAGAACAAATTCGAACATGAATGGATCAATGATATATGTTCACAAACTATTCGCATTTTTTAACAAGTCTTAAGGTTGATTATATAAGGTATTGGTTCCATTGGCCTACTCGGCCTGCTGTTGCAGAAGAACGTCGATCAAGACAAATCTTGTTTTGTATGAAAAACCTCAATACAAATGTTCATCATTTGTTCAAATGACCAGTTTTGCCAAAAAACAACATAATAGTAATCTTGAAACGAAACTGCCCGCAAACCGTAGTCGAATACGACCGAAATATCCTCTATAACTTGCGAAAATTCCATTCTAAACCATCAACTAGCTTTAGGAATGTTAAGGTCCTCAAATACAGGGCTATCAACTCCGACTCCCATCGCATTCAAACCATTGTCGACGTATATAACTGCACCAGTGATAGCCGATGCAAGTGGCGATGCCAAGAAGGCTGCTGTGTTTCCGATTTCGTCTGGAGAAACAAATACTTAGTTCAATGCCAAAAACTCAGTAAAAGCTCATTGTCATATCAAGAGAATATTTACCAGCTGATAGTTCTTTTTGGAGAGGAGCATTTGTAAGTGAGTAATCGATCATCATGTCGATGAATCCAATCGCTTTAGCTGCCCGGCTTCGTAAAGGACCTGAAGTTTCAAGAATCTATCAGTAATAAATACGTAGCTAGCAGGAAAATCGTCTTCGGATCATAACTGAAAGTTTAGGCTTATGGTTAGCTTAAGACTATTTACATACACAATGCGAATGAGTTGGGATGGAGTTTCACGGAGGCGAAAAATGCTTAGATCTTATAACCAATTTTAGTATACGTAATAAGAAGACGAAATTACCAGCAGAAATGGTGTTCACCCTGACTTTATTTTTCCTCCCAGCTTCAAATGCAAGAACCTATTCAAATCCGGAAATGTAACTCGGAAACGAATCGTTCTAACATGAATTTTTTAAAGAAATCATCTAAGAAATTACCCTTGTATCACTCTCTAAAGCTGCTTTTGCAGAGCTCATGCCACCACCATATCTGTTAATCAAGTAAAATCCTTATGCTGTGAAGAACAATCCCAAAGAAAAACACAGCCAAAATGGACATACATACCCTGGTATGATTCGTTCAGAAGCAATATACGTTAACGAGATCGAGGAACCACCTGAAATGAAAAAAATCACTTGAATTCTAGTTTAAAATGGTCACAGTTCGATGTCCAAGTGAAAGTAGCCGTTAACAAAACCACCTAGTACGTAAAATACCGGACAATACCAGTATTTTTTTCGATACAGCCCAGAATGAGATTTTAGGGTCGAATTCCGGGTTTTTTAAGCTCCAACCCTAAAAATACAACTAAATATATATTTTTTAAAAAATCTAATGTGTACCGGCCGATATACCATCCGGTCATGACTAGTACGGATTTCCATAACAGTATGAAAAGATCGCATGAAATGCACAAAAATGAGTATGGTCGAAGCATACCTGGATTTATGATTGGAATAAAATGCTTTAGTAAAGAAACATAAGAATAACTTGAAGCAGATAATGCTGCAAGATATCCATTTCTTGAGGTTTCTAGCAATGGCTTTGTAACCTGCAAATAGATATATTTTGTAAACATTTTTCGGGTTGAGGGGTAATGAGGTAACGATCCGAAAAGGTAATGCACCTCGGGTCCATTAGCAAGGGAGTGCACGAGAATGTCAATGCTACCGAAATCCTGTTTAACCAATTCTGCAACTTCACTTACTGTCCAGTTACTGGATCCGGCATATCGCTTGTTCGCCTTTATCTAAAGTAAACAGAAGAAGCACATTTTGTGATTAGCTGAAGGAAATTATCTAAGGAAATGTGAAAATATAAAGTACATCTTCAGGAACATCTTGAGGATTATCAAACACTGCGTCCAGAGCATAGACTTTTGCAATCTCCATTAAAGAACCATCAGGCAGCCTGAAGTTACAATATTTGGTGCCAGATAATATTTTTGTTAGTAATATAGAAATGAATGAGTTTACGAAAACTGCGAAGAAAAGATTTACTTGCGAGAATTATCGAACTTTCCTCGACGAAGACTGGACTCAAAGATGTTCAAGGCCTGTAAGGTAAGTTCAAAGATTTAAGTTTAAGCTGAATGAGTAAAGAAAAATTGTGAGGATGTACAGTTAAAGTAATATGCTTACAGGAACCCATGTTCCCAGTAGAATTTCAGCTCCTGCTGCAGCCAAAGACTTTGCAATAGCCCAGCCATATCCATTGTCATCAGCAACACCGGCAATAAATGCCCGCTTACCTATACAGAGCATTTCGATTTAGTAGTATGAAGTGTATCTTCCATTCTACAGAGCAAAGACACCAAAATATGTATCTACGAGTCCAAATTATGTTAGGATTCATCAAAACCTGAACTTAAAACTAGAAAAGCTCCCAGAATGGGAAACATCAAGAAAAAAAGTGTAGCTTTAAAAATCCAAGAAAATACATTCTCTGTAAAATAACTTGATGACATGGCACTTCAAGTTTTATCGATACATGAATAGCGAATCATTATTCCTTCAAACAAAATAGTTTACATGCCAAGAACTAAGACAATGCGTTCAAAATCGCATATGATGGCGCCTAGAGGCATTCACACAAATTGAATCTATTGATCATAACCTGATGTTTAACAATATCAAATGAATAAATTGTAACCCGTAAAAACTCAGGGCGGGGTGAATTTTCCCTTCATTGAATAGGTGTTAGTTTCTACAGAACCAATACCTCCAAAGGAATGATGCAACCGTGAACTTCATAACATTTTTGGCATGGCATTTCACATACCATGCATCTATTACTTTTACCTCAGTTATTGTCAATGCAAAACAGGCATTGATTCACAATTTATTGTGGCTACAATATTCTGAAAATCTAAAACTCTATAAGAATAGTAAGAATCAAAACCTGTCAAATCTATAGATAATCCAGACGAAGGCTTGCTTTCACCAGAATCTGACATTGCCCTGGTGGTAAATGAAGTATACTTTGTAGTAGATGATGAAAAGGTCTGGTGAGATTTCCATGTCAATGATGTATAGCTAGAGCTAGATATTTTGGTCCGTGAGCTTCCTAAGGATTTTATACCAATTTTAGCAACATTCCCTATGAGTTTCTTTTGAGATAAGAGAAGAGAAGGAGTTGCTGTGATCTGCAAGCCTGATGCTGCAGAAAAACCCATCTTTAAATTGGACAATCTGAAGCAAAAAAAAAATAACACGTACGATTAATGATAGCTTAAATTCTTGAAAATGAAAGATTTATTTGTTTCGTGAAGAAGCATATGACTTGATGGTAAAATGATGATATGATTTTCTACTTCATTCCTGAAGCACTTGCACAGCAGAAAATTCAAATTCGCAGCAATCCGTTTAAAAGCTCAACATCATATTGAAATACACATTTATTGGTTCATTAAAAGAGTTCCAAAATGAAAGAAAATCCCAGAAAAGGGGAGAAATGGAAGAATGGAAGTTAATCGATGCCCCATCAAATCAATTCTCACATTTCAAAGAAGCAATGCAGGAAAAAAACCAAACAAATTCCCAAGTCATCCACCAGGTATGAATAAGATAACAAGTAACAGTAAAAATAAAACCCACATAGAAATAACTAGCATGCGCTTAAGCGGAGATACCAAGGTAGCAAGGTAGAGTACCAGAGAGAAGAGACGACTCGAGATCCAACTAAAAAGCTCCTGGGTTTAAAGCCTTGTTAGTTCTGGCGCAAATTTCCTGCCGTTACAGTATCAATTTTCAATTGTCCGGCCCATTAATGTTTTAATTAAGCTTATTAAGTTATAGCCCGGCCCAAACATTGTAGTGCCAGATTTGGAGCCGTGGGCCAAATTGTGAGGATTTTGGGATCATGTAGTGTAATTCTAGGGTTCCGTTTAAATTCGTCGTTTCTTCTCATGAACTCTTTCTCTCTTTACAGCTCTCTTGTTGTTTCCACTTCTCAAATCTAGCTTTTTTCTATTTGAACTGGTGGCCTTTTTCGGTTTATCTTTCATTGTTAATTGGAGGGAGATAGTTTTCTATTATGGATTTCGGCGGGGAGAAAAAGCGCGCCAGAATCGAAGTTGGACATATCAATGGTGGTATCAAGAGATCCAAGCAAGGTCATTTGCTTTGAATTTTTACTTTTATGTATTTTATGCGTTTAATCTGGTCGTATTGGAGGAGAAAAGTAGTTTTCCTTTTCCAGATATGTAGTTGTCCCGAATATTCTCTTGCAAATTTTCTACTTGTGTTCTTTTTATTATTATTAGGGGTTATTTGTGGCGTTTTTCGTAGTGGGTTCACAATCCCGAGAGAGTGATTCGTCATGGACTCAGCTACGTTGGCAAGATATTTTCTTGCTTAATTTCACCTAAGAGTGCTATAATCTCTGAGTTCTCTTTACTTATAAAAATAATTTCTTGCATTTTTAAATATTCCCAACTTGATTTTTCTTTATAGTACAAGCCTTATGCAACTTCATAGCATAATTAAGTTGTTAGAGGAATAGGTAGGAGATGAAGGTTAATTTGTAGAAGGTTTTGTCATGGTTAGCTCTCCATTATGAAGATACGTTATAAGTGTTGATGATTTTTCTTACCAGTCACAGATCTCAAGAAAAATGCTAAAGTGTTGATGTTTTTTTCTGAAAGTGAAAACTGTTCTTTGATAAACTGTGAACTTGAGCACCTTTCTTATTGCCATTGTTGCAGTAATATATCCTTTCCAATAATTACTGTAACTTTGTAATAGTCGGGATGAACATATCACGAATATGTTTAGTTTGGGGTTGAAAACTCAGAGAAATATAAACTAAATAAAATCATTAATTTCTGCAACAGAAATGGAGTCCTTTACAACTGGTATAGGAAGCAAATTGAAGCCATGCACAAAGTTTTTCAGGTTATAAAATCAGTACCAAGTAAAGTTTTGAATTTTTTATAATTGCCAACTGGTATCAAAATTACATTGTGCTTTGTCCCAATTCCCAAGAGCCCTGCACTATATGAACTAATGAATTGGAATTTATAGTTTGTGATACAGGTAGAACTCTTCATAAATTGATAATGATGGCAATTTGACATGGAACGGATCCATAATTGTTGTATTTAGACTTTTTCACAAGAAAATTAAGATTGACCTTGTGAATGGAATCAGCCCAATGGGAATTATTACAAATGGTTCTGATGATTGGTCGACAAGATAAATGTAGAACATCAACATTTATTTATGGTGTTCTCTTGCCTGTCTTGTCCTGTTGGGAGTTGTTTTTGTTCTAGAATGTTGGATATTCCTCTGTTTAATGTTTTTTTGCCTTAACATCATGTATGCCCTCCTCAATACATGCTTAGTGCAAGAATGTGGTGCTTATATTGATTATATTCTTGCTCATTGATTGGGTAATAAGAGCTGTTTTTAGTGGTCGTAATGTGTCTTTTGTGTTTAGTGTCTTTTGCAGCTAAACCATATACTCGGTTTTTTTTCTCAAATCATTTTATTTGCACCTTTTTCTGTATTCGCATGCATTAACTTTCTTTCCTTTTATTCTCTCTATTTATCAATTTCCCTGAAACTATCAAGCACTCTGTGCGATATGTTGAATGGCTATTTCATTGGGAAATGAGAAGTTACCTCAAGCATGGTTTTTTGTAGATGAACAATCTTAAGCCTGTTTCCTTCATACAATTTTCAGTTCTCTAAACTTATATGCTTAATAGTTCCGATTCTTATAGCCCCGTAAGTCGAAACTTGACATAATCTTTTTCTATTCTCAAGTTGCTTATCATCTCTCTTTTTTTCTTTATGCAGTACCTCTGGCTGCCCTTATGGAGAAGGATGTCATTTCCTGCACTACGTTCCCGGTGGCATCAAAGCTATTACTCAAGCACTTGGGAATAGCCCAGCCCTTCCAGTCGCCGGTCGAAATCCTATAGGATCACCATCATTTCCCGATATGTCATCTCCGCCAGTTGTGAAGACACGAATGTGCAACAAGTTCGGTACTCCAGAAGGTTGCAAGTTCGGGGACAAGTGCCATTTTGCACATGGCGAACGGGAGCTTGGAAACGCATCCCTGCCTCTCCACGACAATCCCCGTTCTTTTGGACAAATCCCCGGAAGATATCCTAGTACTCACATGGACCAAACTTTACAAAACTTCGGTGCAGCAGCCATTTTCAGAGCTTCCGCTACTGCTAAGATCAGCATCAATGCCTCAATGGCAGGAGCTGTGATTGGTAAAGAAGGGGTGAACTCTAAGAATATTTGCAGGTTAACTGGAGCCAGACTCTCAGTAAGGGACCACGAATCAGAACCCAACTTACGAAACATCGAACTCGAAGGCTCGTTTGATCAGATCAAACTCGCAAGCCAGATGGTTCGGGAACTTATCACTAGTCTTGGCATGTTCTCTTCGGCTGGCATGAAGAACCCGATGATCGGTAGCCATGGTGTAAGTAGCAATTTGAAGACAAAACTTTGCGAAAATTTTTCCAAAGGATGTTGCACATTCGGGGAGAGATGCCATTTTGCTCATGGAGCCGAGGAATTACGCAGGTTCGGGATCTGATCTGAGACGTTGATTCCATCTTTTTGTGGCTTTCATTTTGTAGCTTTGATTCTGTAGTTGTGTTGATTATGGAAGTAGTTTTGCTGAAGTATCCTGTTACGTATATTTCTTGCTTGTTTCCATTTTTGAACTCTTATCTGAATTGTTTGAGGGGTGTGAAATTTGTTATTTTTATTAAAATATTGATGAGATCTCTAGGATCGAGCACCTTGCAACGGATGAGGTCCAGTAACGATTGGGTCGATCCGTATGGTGGAAGCGAATTTGTGCAGCTCATTAAAACACTTAACGAAAAGCGGTCCGATATTCTGCGAGAGGACCGAAGATAACCTTGGCGAAATAAAACGTTTTCTGGTAACTGGTTCCGTGGTTCGGTCCAAACGGTTACAAACCTGCGTTTTTCCACTCTTCGGGCCTTCACACGTTTACCACGCCTCGAGCCCGATCATGCAGACCACGCCTCGGTCCCAACCTTATTTTATATCGTGCGACAACAACCTCTAACAAACCTATCAAAGGTGGTTACAGAGCGTGATTTACACACGCCACTAACTCTATAAATGCATAACACGACGACGGAAATAGGAGGACCTTTTGAACGCGTAAGAACAGACCGTTACCTTGCCAAAGTTCTTACTGCTTTCTTATTCCTTGTCATTTTTATTAAATCTCTGTTGTATTCTGTATGGATTGTTTGATTAGTGAACAAGCTATGAACGTAATTCGCTCTTAGCCAAGTGGTTTTCTCTCCAATTCCTAGGGTTTCCACTATAGATCGCTGCGCCTCTTTATTGTTTCTAGTTTTAATCGTTTTCCCCATAAAAAACAAATCAAAATCGAGTTCGTTGGTTGACGAATCGGATGACTGTTGGTACCCATAAAAAGGGATTATAACAAATATGTTAAAACTTGTTAATTTAAAAATGAAATATATTATTTTTTATATTATATGATATTTTAGATTCTTTTGACATTCCTTGGACTATATTGAGTGTCATATGCTTTCACAAATCAAGTAAAATTATTATTATTATTAAAAATAAAAATTATGAATATTTTTGTAAAAAATAGATTTTTAAATAGAAATATAAAATTCTAATTGAAAGGATAAATGATTTCAAATTTTCGAATAACAATAAATAATAGTATATGATAACTATATTCATGAAATTATTCTTATATTTTTATGTAAATTCTAATTTATGAAAAATAGGAGAACTAGTTTTAGGGTTTGTCAAAACTATAATATAATTAGAAAATTTGTCAAATTATGAGATTGTGAGTTATTATTAAAAGAAGGATAAACAAAAACCCTACTTCTTACAAGATACCGATAGAAATTTGCAGTCACGTTTGAGAATTGAGAGGGACTCTCCGCCGTGCCGGCGGCTCTGTTTTTCGACTTTCAATGGGTTCCAAGAGTAAATGTTTATTTTTTCTTGATGTTCATGGAATATTTGTTTTGTTTTATTGCTCACTTGTTTGGTTTGTTGCGTATCGCGAAATCGTTACCAGCGGCTATGAAAATTGAAAGCAGAAGGGCAAGGAAAGGCGCGGATGTGGACAAGAAAGAAGCTAAAGATCACATTGGAACGTTGAAACGGCTTGAGGAAAAGGTATTTCTTATCTTCTGTGTTTTTCGGTGGTTTTTGTAGGGCTTGTACTTTTTCAAGATAACAAAGGCTTCAATTTTCCAGAAATGATGCCTGGAGCTTGATTCTTAACTGTCTTTTTTATGATGCAATGAAAATTATTGCTGTGATACGTAGACACTTGCATTTATTTGTGCAGGATCCTGAGTTTTATGCATTCTTAAAAGAAAATGACAAGGAACTTTTGGAATTCAATGAAGTTGATATGGATGTAAGTCCATCTATATTGCATTTTTTTGTAATATGCGAGTATGTGTTCAGAATGAATTTGATAGTTAGATTATTTCTCAATTTTAGGATAGTGTTCAAACTGATGCAGAGGAGGAAGGGGAAGAAACTGAAGTGGGTGATATAGTGCACTGTGAAGATGAAGCTGAAAAAGAAGAAGCTCCTCGGAGAAATGTAATCACAATTGCAGTGGTGGATTCCTGGTGTGATGCAATTCAAAATGGGGGAAATATTGGTGCAGTTGGTTCTATATTAAGAGCTTTTCGCACTGCCTGTCACTATGGTGATGAAAATGCGGATGGATCATCCGTTAAGTTCGGCACAATGTCCAGCAGTGTTTTCAATAAGATCATGTTGTTTGTTCTGAATGAAATGGATGGAATCCTTCGAAGAATTTTTAAATTGCCATCGTCAGGTGGGAAAAAGGAGATCATTTTGGATCTTATTCATACAAGAAACTGGAAAAAATACAACCACATGGTGAAGTCATTTCTCGGAAACTCTTTGTATATTCTGAATCAAATGACTGACAATGAAATGATAGCATTTGTGTTAAGACGATTGAAGTACTCATCTATATTTTTGGCAGCTTTCCCGGTCTTCTTAAGGAAGTACATAAAGGTATGGCGTGTTGTTATATGTTGTTGGATAAAGTTTTAAATGACTGAATGATAATGACCTGTCCTAAAACTTCAGATTTTTTATGTCTTTTTGTTATGTTTTTTTAATCTGAATTATAATTTTACACTGATGTGCTGCGTCGAATTTATGCCTAATGAATATATGTTATACTTTCAGGTTGCCCTTCATTTTTGGGGTACAGGAAGTGGTGCACTACCAGTTGTTTCCTTTCTGTTCATTAGGGATGTTTGCATTCGCCTAGGGTCTGATTGCCTAGATGATTGCATCAAAGGAATGTATAAAGCTTATATTATGAATTGCCAGTTTGTTAATTCGTCAAATAGGCAGCATATCCGTTTTCTCAGTAATTGTTTTGGTGAAATTCTTCGAGTAGACATTCTATCGGCATATCAGCATGCATTTGCCTACATTAGGCAATTAGCAATTATATTGAAAGAAGCACTTTCAGGCTCAAAGAAGAAGACAATAAAAAATAAGAGTAAGGCTGAACCTACACATTCTAAGCCAATCAAGGGAAAAGATGGTTCTTCAAATTCTGAAAAAAAGGTACTGTAGATTACATTGAAACTATTGATCACTTTTTATTGATTTTGTCATTAAATTTTTGTCCCTTGAAATGTATTGTATCATCCTTTGTATTTATGGCTTCTATACAACTTAAATTTTTTCAGGAGGCATTTCGTAAGGTTTATCAGTGGAAGTATGTTCATTGTTTGGAGCTCTGGACTGGGGTTGTATGTGCATATAGCTCAGAACCAGATATAAGATCCCTTGCTTATCCGCTGGCTCAGATTATAACAGGAGTAGCTCGTTTAGTTCCCTCAACATGTTATTTTCCTCTCCGCTTGCGCTGTGTGAAGATGCTCAACCGCATTGCTGCTTCATCAAATACTTTTATACCCGTATCTTTTCTTCTTCTGGACATGCTAGAGATAAAAGAGTTGCGTAAACCCCCAACAGGAGGAGTAGGCAAAGCAATTGAGTGGTTTTCCACTCTCAAGGTACTTTCTAAATCAACTTCTTTGTAGCTGTCTAGAAGTCCGTAGTTTAATGCTTCATAGACGATATAAGCGAAGAAGAAAACTTTTCATTATTTATATGCATCCTTTGCAACAGGTTAGCAAAGCTACCTTGAAAACCCGTGCATTTCAGGAGGCTTGTGTGTTTTCTGTGGTCGAGGAGCTCGCTGAACACTTTTCTCAGTGGAGTTACTCTATTGCTTTCATGGAAATGTCTTTTGTTCCATGCGTTCGGTTGCGAAACTTCTGTAAATCTACGAAAGTTGAGAGGTTTAATCGCGAAATAAAGCATCTTATTCGCCAGGTTGAAAATATAACCACTTTTTTCAGAATTGATTAGTTTCATTTTCTTTGTTCATTAAGATGTTCTAACTTTTTCTTTGCGGGATTGCAACAGATTGAATCGAACTCCGATTACGTGAATAAGAAGCGTTCGAAAGTGCCGTACTTGCCTAATAATCCAGCAACTTCCAATTTTCTTGAGGTCTCTACAAAGATCTGTCAGTTTGCAAGAAAAAAAATTTTACATTTTCTTGTTTCTTTGTTCGATAGGAAGATAAAGAGTCGGGTAAGAGTCCTTTATCACAATACGCCGCAACTCTCCATAAACGAGCTCAGAAACGAAATGATTCATTGACAGAATCCAGGTTGATTGATCACATTACACAGTTGTTCATTTTCCTTGTACGTTTCGCAGTATCACCGAGTTCTTACAAATTTTCGTCTTTCTAGCGTGTTTGTCGGAAATGGCACATCGATGATAACATCAGATGATGAAGACGACATCCTTGAAAACGTTGAAGACCCTGTATTTTCATTGCCAGTACCTTCTTCTTCAAGGTAATACCACTTCCCTGATCCCATCACTCTGCGTTGTATGCTTAACTGGTCCTTTTTATTGCTAGTAGGCCTTCTCATGGCAAGAACGTCACGCCGTTGGACGAAACGACTCATGACGATGATGTCATTGAAGATTTCGTTTTGAGTTCCGACGAAGAGGAAGATGATGAACCATTAGGTCACGACGATGAAAATAGTGAGCCCAAAGATACCACACGACTGCAGAAGACTAAGAAACCGAAACGATGGCAATCGGATAATGCGAGGAAGAAGAGTAATATGATGTCTTCATCGAAGAAACGGAAGAGATCACGTAGGTAATCATCGCAACTTATGTCGACTATAACTACTGTTTTATTGCTCAGTAGTTAAAGAACAGATGAGTTACACAATAGAAGTTTATTCTTATAGTTTGCCAAATATAATCCTCATCATTTTTGGAAGGAAAACTCAGTATTTTCATACCGGACGGTATACTGTCTGTTATGTCAAATTTCGTTCGGTATCAGTATTTTTTTTCGTACCGCCTGGTACCGGATATTCGGGTTGATTTCAGGGTTTTTTCGGGTCTGATTCTAAAAAATTAATTAAATATTATTTTTTAAAAAAATAAAATAAAATTTGGTACCGAACGGTATACCGATCGTATCGCTCATATTGGTTCGGATCGGTACGTAATTCTGAATCGGTATCAAAACATTGGGAAAACTAGGCTATAAAATTCTGATTTTTTGATAAAATTATTGATTATATTTTGTATATTTTGATAAATCTAATTAGATTAATTTGTGTGGTAAAATTTATCTTCAAGATTAATTTTACATTGAATTTATCAAATTCTGAAAATATTAAGGATTATTTTTTATAAAAAAAATCAAAATATAAAAAATAAGAATACCAAATTTTTTAAATAACAAAATTTTATAAAATACATTATTTTTCTCATACAACTCTAGTGAAATATTTTTTAAAAAATTTTAAATAACATACTTTCTCATGACAATTGAAGTGGACTTATTTAAGTGAATTCAAAGTTCAAACAAAAAAAGCGACAGATTGGCAACAGTAACTTTTCAAATTAATATCAAACTTTTCGAACGTTTGTAAAAAAATTGTGGTATCTTTGCAATTAACGGCTACTTCCAGGGGTTAATATGGAAATCGTGTGAATAATTATAACGTTGGAGCGCATTCTCTTTCTCTTTCACAATTCCTTTGTTCTCTGGCCTCCAACAGACCTACGCTCCCTTCTTTTTCTTCTCTTATATCCTTCAGGGGTTTTTGCTTGAAGATGAATTGGTGAATGATTTTATTTCCTCACTGCATTTGAGGAAGTAAAAGTATACAACAAATCCGACGACTGTCTTTTTCTACTGTTAATGCTGATGTAGGTAGATCTACTTTTGCTTTGGGGAGGGTTTTTGATAATGTAACTTCTTGTAAGGTTGTTTATGTTGTACACAACTCTTCTATTTGATGTCTTTTCTTTTCTATTGCACTTGATGATCTTCAACGTTCAGAATGAGAACTACTGGAGTGAGTTTCAATGAACCAGTAAAGGATACAAGTGGAGAAATTTTGTAAGAGCATTTCTCACAGTTTTTGCAGTACAAGTATAGCCCTATGTATATACAATCAAGTCTGTAAATCATATTGTTTGTTGTTGTTTTCTTTATGTGTTGAACGTTCAGGATTGGGTTCCTTTTTAAACGGGATGAGGTTTCGGGTTCCTGTATTGCTGAGGCAATTTATGCATGTGTGCGTGGTTTTCAAGGATTTGGTAGTTTATGAGTTTCATTTGGAAATCTGTGCGCACTTATAGAATATTATATTTTTTAGTATTATAGGCGCTTACGATACGTATAGTATTTTCTCGTGCATACTATTTTGATTTTCAAGATTTGGGTTGTTTATGCGGGATAATCATTATACTTTGTGTTATTGATGGTGTTTAAGCGAATTTAATTTTTCTTTGGATTGCAGGGATGCCTTTTCTGTGAAATGGTTCACTGGAATCGTGTTCCAAATAAAATGTTATCCACAGAGGAAAATCCACAGCTTCAACGGCGACTCACACGTACTCAGACAGTGAAAATCGCTCCAATTCTTCGAGTTGCGAATGAAGTTGAGCCCAGCAACCCTCAGGTTGCCTACCTGTGTAAGTCTTTAGTGGGATTGTTCTTTTGGATGGATTTGGTGCTGATTCATATCCATTCTTTCATAAATATTAAGGAATGTTCACATCAGTCTCCAGGTTGCTACTATCAATGACAATTCATATTGACTTCACAATGAAGTATATGGTGCATGATTCCTGTTATTATTTTGAAAATTTCATTGATTGAATGCTGATGGCATAAACCAAGCTGTTTAGTATTTATGATTTTCTGTGTTTAGCAGAAACCCTGAAATATATTCTCTATATTTTATAAATTCAATCATTTTACTTATTCTCATGTTCCTTTGCAGTAATACTATGTATTCAATCTTACAGGCAGGTATTTAGTCTAGTGGGCGTGGTGTTCGCCAATTCAAAACAACTTTCATGCAACGTATAGAAAGGTTATGATGCCATTTACATAGCATTCAGTTGCTTAGGTATGATTACTTTTCAAGTCCTGGTGTTTGAGTTGAATGTGAAAATTATTTTTATGCTTGGAACTAGTTTTATAGATTTTGAATCCGTTAGCGGGAATGATGACCGTTGAACAAGGTGTTTGCTTATATGACCCTTCTTGCAAACCAGATTCTTTATCTCTAGAAACTTTCAAGATGTATTACTTTTTTGTTTCAAATTTTACTCGATTTTCTTCTTTATGTTTTTTCAAGGAAATGTTTCTTCTTTACGTGTTCCTTTGAAAAATTTCTTGTTAACCCTTGCTTTCAATTCATACTTTTATGTTTGCATATCTTCAGCACTTCGATTTAAAATTTCCTTGAAGCTTGGAACCACTTTTTTGCTTTATTTTTTGGATTTTTAATCCGTTAGCGGGAATGATGGCCGTTAAACAAGTTGTTTAAATGACTCTTCTTGCAAATCTGATTCGTTATTTCTCAAAACCTTCAAGATAATACTACTTTTTCTTTCAATTTTCTTATTTAAGTTTTTCTCGGAAAAATTTATGCTTTTCGTGTTCTTTGAACAATTTCTCGTGTACAAACCGCTTTCATTTCAAACTTTTATGTTTACATGTCTTGAATACTTTTATTTGAATTTTTTTTTATGTATGGTACTAATTTTTTGAGATTTTGAATCCGTTAGCGGGAATGATGGCCGTTAAAAAAAGTTGTTTAAATGACCTTTCTTTCAAATCTGATTCATTATTTCTTAAAACCTTCAAGATAATACTACTTTTTTGTTTCAATTTTCTTATTTACATTTTTTTTATGCTTGGAACTACTTTTTTTGGGTTTTGAATCCGTTAGCGGGAATGATGGCCGTTAAACAAGTTGTTTAAATGATCAATCTTGCAAACCAGATTCGGTATTTCTCAAAACCTTCAAGATAATACTACTTTCTTGTTTCAATTTTCTTATTTAAGTTCTCTCGAAAATTTTTTTGCTTTTCGTGTTCGTTTGAACAATTTCTCGTGTACAAACCGCTTTCATTTCAAACTTTTATGTTTACATGTCTTGAACACTTTTATTTACATTTTTTTCATGCTTGGAACTACTTTTTTTGGGTTTTGAATCCGTTAGCGGGAATAATGGCCGTTAAAAAAAGTTGTTTAAATGACCCTTCTTTCAAATCTGATTCGTTATTTCTCAAAACCTTCAAGACAATACTACTTTTTGGTTTCGATTTTCTTATTTAAGTTCTTTCTTTTGAATTTTTTTTTGCTTTTCGTGTTCGTTTGAACAATTTCTCGTGTAGAAACCGCTTTCATTTCAAACTTTTATGTTAACATGTCTTAAACACTTTTATCTACATTTTTTTTGTTGTATGGTACTACTTTTTTTGGAGTTTTAATCCGTTAGCGTGAATGATGACCGTTAAACAAGTTGTTTAAATGACCCTTCTTGCAAACCGGATTCGGTATTTCTGAAAACCTTCAAGATCATACTACTTTTTTGTTCAAATTTTCTTATTTAAGTTCTTTCTCTCGAAATTTTTTTTGTTTTTCGTGTTGGTTTGAACAATTTCTGTTCTACAAACCGCTTTCATTTCAAACTTTTATGTTGACATGTCTTGAACACTTTTATTTACATTTTCTTTTATGCTTGGAACTACTTTTTTTGGGTTTTGAATCCGTTAGCGGGAATGATGGCCGTTAAACAAGTTGTTTAAATGACCCTTCTTGCAAATCTGATTCGTTATTTCTCAAAACCTTCAAGATAATACTACTTTGTTGTTTCAATTTTCTTATTTAAGTTCTTTCTCTCGATAATTTTTTTGCTTTTCGTGTTCCTTTGAACAATTTTTGTTGTACAAACCGCTTTCATTTCAAACTTTTATGTTTGCATGTCTTGAACACTTTATTTACATTTTTCTTATGCTTGGAACTACTTTTTTTGGGTTTTGAATCCGTTAGCGGGAATGATGGCCGTTAAAAAAAGTTGTTTAAATGACAATTCTTTCAAATCTGATTCGTTATTTCTCAAAACCTTCAGGATAATACTACTTTTTTGTTTCGATTTTCTTATTTAAGTTATTTTTTTTGAATTTTTTTTGATTTTCGTGTTCGTTTGAACAATTTCTCATGTACAAACCGCTTTCATTTCAAATTTTTATGTTGACATGTCTTGAACACTTATATTTACATTTTTTTTGTTGTATGGTACTACTTTTTTTGGAGTTTGAATCCGTTTGCGTGAATGATGGCCGTTAAACAAGTTGTTTAAATGACCCTTCTTGCAAATCGGATTCGGTATTTCTGAAAACCTTCAAGATCATGCTACGTTTTTGTTCAAATTTTCTTATTTAAGTTCTTTCTCTCGAAAATTTTTTTGCTTTTCGTGTTGGTTTGAACAATTTCTCTTGTACAAACCGCTTTCATTTCAAACTTTTATGTTGACATGTCTTGAACACTTTTATTTACATTTTTTTATGCTTGGAACTACTTTTTTTGGGTTTTGAATCCGTTAGCGGGAATGATGGCCGTTAAACAAGTTGTTTAAATGACCCTTCTTGCAAATCTGTTTCGTTATTTCTCAAAACCTTCAAGATAATACTACTTTCTTGTTTCAATTTTCTTATTTAAGTTCTTTCTCTCGAAAAATTTTTTGCTTTTCGTGTTCGTTTGAACAATTTCTCGTGTACAAACAAACCGCTTTCATTTTAAACTTTTATGTTGACATGTCTTGAACACTTTTATTTACATTTTTTTTATGCTTGGAACTACTTTTTTTGGGTTTTGATTCCATTAGTGGGAATAATGGCCGTTAAACAAGTTGTTTAAATGACCCATCTTGCAAACCAAATTCGGTATTTCTGAAAACCTTCAGGATAATACTACTTTTTTGTTTCAATTTTCTTATTTAAGTTCTTTCTCTAGAATTTTTTTTTGCTTTTCGTGTTCATTTGAACAATTTCTCGTGTACAAACCACTTTCATTTCAAACTTTTATGTTGACATGTCTTGAACACTTTTATTTACATTTTTGTTGTTGTATGATATTACTTTTTTTGGAGTTTGAATTTGTTAGCGTGAATGATGGTCGTTAAACAAGTTGTTTAAATGACCCTTCTTGCAAACCAGATTCGGTATTTTTGAAAACCTTCAACATTAGACTACTTTTTTGTTTCAATTTTTTTATTTAAGTTCTTTCTCTCGAAATTTTTTTTGCTTTTCGTGTTGGTTTGAACAATTTCTCGTGTACAAAGCGCTTTCATTTCAAACTTTTATGTTGACATATCTTGAACACTTTTATTTGCATTTGTTTTATGCTTGGAACTACTTTTTTTGGATTTTGAATCCGTTAGCGGGAATGATGGCCGTTAAACAAGTTGTTTAAATGACCCATCTTGTAAACCAGATTCGGTATTTCTAAAAACATTCAAGATAATGCTACTTTTTTGTTTCAATTTTCTTATTTAAGTTTTTCTCAGAAAAAATTATGCTTTTCGTGTTCATTTGAACAATTTCTCGTGTGCAAACCGGTTTCATTTCAAACTTTTATGTTTACATGTCTTGAATACTTTTATTTGAATTTTTTTTGTTGTATGGTACTACTTTTTTTGGATTTTGAATCCGCTACCGGGAATGATGGCCGTTAAACAAGTTGTTTAAATGACCCATCTTGCAAACCGGATTCGGTATTTCTGAAAACTTTCGAGATAATACTACTTTTTTGTTTCAATTTTCTTATTTAAGTTCTCGAAAAAATTTCTGCTTTTCGTGTTCATTTGAACAATTTCTCGTGTGCAAACCGCTTCCATTTCAAACTTTTATGTTTACATGTCTTGAACACTTTTATTTGAAATTTTTTTGATGTACGGTACTACAGTCGGATAATGTGGTATGGCTTCATCTTCATCTTTTCTGGATTTTAGTTCTATTTCATTATTCAAGCGATTTTTTGTGACTGTTTTGTTTAGCTTATGTAGGTTTAGCGTATAAAACTTCCAGGCCCCGCTATCTTGAGTGAAGGGAAGCCTCAGAATCAAAATCATGATATCATTTTTACACGTGGAGAAGGCCGGCAGAAAATTGATATGATTCAGGTATGCTAATTTTACTGATTTACATATTTTGCGATTTACATAATTCTTATAAATGACATGTATGATAACTACATGGAACAAGCTCAGAAAATGAGAAATTTGCTTCAAGAAATTTTTCGAAAAATATGATGTCGGATATACCCCTCTATTCGTGTGTTAATAGAACATACCTTCACTGGAAGGTGGTATTCCCTCATTAAATCAGAAAGTTTTTTTTCTTTTTTGAATAGAAATATAGTAGTACTATATTTTTGACTTAGGGTTATCGAGTTCATTTTTGTTAAAGTTGACAAGTCTTCTCAATTAGTGTTTGTTTTGTTTCCTGGTTCAGAGCAGTCTTTGCTTTGGGATGGAGTTGTACGTGTGTTCAAGTTAAACAGTGGACAGATGATCATGCCATTGTGTTTGTAGATGACTACATAAATGTGGTATGGTTTATTATGTGGATTTCAATGAAACTAACTGCCTCTTAATTGATGCCGTTTATTAGGGATTCGCCATTTCTTTCCTTGATTCGTGATGAAGTATTCAAAATATTACTCTTGCAGTTTGAAGTTGTTGTTAGAAGGATAAAAGAGAAGAAGCAAGGTACTAGTCATGAAGAGCTTGTGTGTTTTCCTACATTCTATTGGCATATCAGCATGCATTTCCCTACATTGAAGCACTTTAAGGCTCCAAGAAGAAGACAACAAAAAACAAGGGTAAGGCACGTTCTAAGCCAATCAACGGAAAAGATGGTTCTTCAAACTCCAAAAAAAAGGGTACTGTAGATTAAATTGAATATCACTTTTTATTGATTTTGTCATGAAATTTATTGTTTTGTTTAGTATCATCCTTTGTATTTATGGCTTCTATACAACTTGAATTTTTGCAGGAGGCGTTTCGGAAGGTTTATCAATTGAAGTATGTTCATTGTTTGGAACTCTGGACTGGAGTTGTATGTGCATATAACTCGGAACCAGATATAAGATCCCTTGTTTATCCGCTGGCCCAGATTATAACATGTTTAGTTCCCTCAACATGTTATTTTCGACTCTCAAGCAATTGAGTGGTAAGGTACTTTGTGAATCAGATACCTGAAATAACTTGTTTGTGTCATAATATTCAACAGGTTAGCAAAGCTATCTTGAAAACCCGTGCAAAGATGTATCAGCAAGCTCAGAAACGAAATGATTCATTCATTCACATAATCCAGGTTGATTCATTACATTATAATCATTTTCCCCATTCGTTTCGGTGTTCTTACACATTTTCGTCTTTCTAGCATTCTATAGAGCCTACGTATTTTCATTGCCGGTATCAAATACAACTTCCTTGATCCCATCATTCAATACAGTTTTATGCTCAACTTGTGCTTTTTATTGCTAGCCTAGCAGGCCATCTCGTGGCAAAAAGACGATACCATTGAAGATTTTGTTCTGCGTTCTGATGAAGACGAACGGTGAAAGCAGTGAGCCCGAAGATACCAGACAACTGTAGAAAACCAAGAAACTGATGCAAGGAAGAAGAATAATATAAAAATTGAAACTATGCTAATTTTGTGCTTTCTTTTCTACAGGTCTACCAAGACTATGATGATTATCGAGGCACATTTATTTGGGATGACCTAAATGTAAGATTTTTTGCTTTTCTTTGTATTTCTTATGCTTCAATACTGCGAGATGCGTCCGTTCCTCTTGATAGATCCAAATCCAATGTTTTTATACCGGTTCATTGTACAGTTTCAGTTCAGACCAGTAAGAATTATATAAAATTTTTAAAAAATAATTAAAAAATTATTTTTTTATATTTTTTCAGGGTCGACCCGAAAAACTTGGGTTCGACCCCGAAACCCGGTACCACCGGTCGAAATATCGGTGCACCCGATTTTCGTCATACCGATCGATATGAAAACATTGGATAGATCAAATCCATCCAGAATTGAGAGTTGAGACAAGTTGTGATTACGTTAAGGCATCAGCAAAATTGTTAGAGACACGGGGAACTCTTATTCAATATTTTCATACAAGTTTGATCGGTATATTAGACTATATATCAATCCGTATCAAATTTGATTTATTATATATTTAAAAATTTAAAAATAATATATATTTTTCGAGGTTTGACCCTAAAAATCCAAAATACAGCCTTCAAACTTGATATTTTAAGGATGCAAATTCAATCACCCCTCAAATGTGAAGCTTCCAAATTTCTACAACATCAAACTATAGTTATATTTAATGATTTGATGTTTAAAAAAATAATATTTAATGAAATATTAATAGATTAATATATTTATCTTGATTATTGTCTGAACTTTTTTTATTTTATATAATTTTTTTTATCATAATGTTGAAAGTGATCACTGGAAGAAGATATAATAGAGTGACTATTTACTCTTTTGATNGAAGCTTCCAAATTTCTACAACATCAAACTATAGTTTCGGGAGATTGATTTGAATTTTAAAAAATAATATTTAATGAAATATTTATAGATTAATATATTTATCTTGATTATTGTCTGAACTTTTTTATTTTATATAATTTTTTTTATCATAATGTTGAAAGTGATCACTGGAAGAAGATATAATAGAGTGACTATTTACTCTTTTGATTAATATTTTTTTATAGATTAAAAATATCGTAAATTATAAATATTAGATTAAATATTGTATGGGATTTGAACTTTATATTGTTGATTATATGATATTTCTAAGTTTAAATATTATTTTTTATATTTTTAAATTAACAATTTGAAATATTTCATAAAAGTGATTATTCCAAGTTTGTTTATTCATTCTTCAGCTTATCTGAATGGATGTAGCTAAACCAATGTTTTCATACCGGTCTAAACCGATATACTGGCTAGTACCAAATTTTGATTTTATTTGATTTTTTAAAAAATAATATTTAATTAGTTTTTTAGGGTTGAATAAAAAAAAACCGGAAAATGATCCAAATACCTGGTACCGGGTGATACCAAAAGAAATATCGATCAAGCTTGCTATTTGACGTATTGGAAAGTATACCGTTGGTATACTACCCGATATAAAAACATTGCCCTAACATTAGAGCCCCAAAAATTAAGTAAAACTATTTTTTAAATATGAATATAAATATAATTATGTATTTTTCCGAATATTTTTTTCTATATTATCATGATTCTTTATTTTTACAGAAATTTACTAATCAGATTCTCTTTGATTGCATTGATTCTCGAATAGGGTTCATTTAGAAGGCAAATTTGATTAGATTTTTATGTTAGAAATTTGGTAAGTTATGTAATTTTTATGGATTTTTAATTATTTTATTGATTTGATATCTTATTTTTAGTCTTTAATTTTGATGATAAATTTTTAAATTAAATCTTATGTGTTATAATTTGAGAATGACTAAATATATTTTATCAATATTATTTTAACTTATAAAAAATTATAAATTATATAATTAGAATAATTATTATAATTAAAAAATTTATTTATACTTAAGGAATATATTGGATTCTATGAAAACTTGTGCATTACGGATTGTCACATATTTTGGTAACTAGTTTTTTTCATATTAGCTTATAATTTAAACAAATATAAACATTTTTTGTGAATAAATGTATTATTTTATTTATATTTAATAAAATATATTATTATTAGAATTATAAAAATATTCCAATTTACAATGTTTCATGTTATCTCTATAATATTTTTTCAATATTATAATCATTTTCTCTTATTTCTTATAATATAATATTTTTAGAAATTTTCAATGTTTAATCTAAAAATTCAATCTTTTGAACATATCAATTTGAATTCAATATTAAATTCGAAAAATTTGAACATATCATATTTAAACAAATATAAATATTTATATAAGTATTTGAACAATATTCAAATATTATTGTTAGAATATATGAACAAATATACATAATGTTTGAATAAAATTATCAAAAAATATGAAAATAGAGAACTCAATTTGGTCAATGTCATCAAGTCGATTTTTCACCAATGTGACTCGGTTTTAAAATGAAATGATTTTTAGAGTAAATCAGATCGATATTAAAGCGGTACACGAATAACATATTTAAAAAATAATGGAATGCATCATGGCCGTTGAATTCTTCGGATTTGAGAAAATTGTAATTTCAAACAACATTGCAACGGTAATTTTTCAAATTAATTTCAAAAGTAAAACAAACTTAACGAACGTTGTAAAAAATGTGGTATTTTTGCAATTAACGGCTACTTCAAGGGGTAATATGGAAATTGTGTGAACAACTGAAGTAAAAATGGCCTGCAGAGTCCAGACCCCAATCTCTCTTCTTTTTCCTTCTCCAATATCCTTCTTAGGAGGTCACATTGTCGTTCCTGATGGTGATTTTATTTCCCAAAGGAACAAGTTCGGCGACTTGCTTTTTGTACTTTTCTTTATTGTAAGAGGAATTTGGGAACTGGATTTTTTATTATGTAACTTATTGTAAGGTGTTTGTGTTCTATACAACTCTTCTACTTGCTGTCTTTTCTTTTCCGTTTCGGGAATGGAAATTCTTTATTTCTTGAACGTTCAGGCATGGGTTACTTTTTAAACGGGATGCAGTCCAGGTTCTTGTATTATTGGAGCAAGTTATGCATATGCACGTGGTTTTCACGGATTTTGTATTTTATGAAGTTTCAAATTAGGCTGTTTCTGCGGGATATCATTATAGTCTTTGTTACTGATGGTGTTTAAACGAATTTATGTTTTCCCAGATTCATCAGTATTAAAGAGTCAGATGAGTTTCTTATATGTTAATTATGTATTTGATTTGTAGGGATGCCTTTTCTGTGAAATGTCATCCAGAGAGGATACTCCACAGCGGAATCCTCAGCATCAGCGGGCACTCAGACAGTGGGGAATACTGGGGATTCCATCTTCGATTGTGAAGTAGTGCCTTCGTTTTTGGTAGAAATTGCTCCTATTCTTCGAGTTAGGGTTGCTTACCTGTGTAAGTCTTTAGTGGGATTGTTCTTTTGGATGGATTTGGTACAATAAATGACAATTCATATTGAGTTCACAATGAAGTAGTATATGGTTCATGAAAATCGAAACTAGGCTAATTTTTTGCTTTCTTTTCTACAAGTCTACCATGACTATGATGATTATACACCGGAACATCAAACGAAAACCGAGGCGCGTTTATTTGGGATAACCTAAATGCAAGTTTTACCCAACCAGCAAAAATTCATTTCCAATGCCAAGNACATGAACACTTTTATTTAAAATTTTTTTGATGAATGGAACTATTTTTTTTGGATTTTGAATCCTTTAGCGGAAATGATGGCCGTTAATCAAGTTGTTTAAATGAAATCTTGCATACCAGATTCGTTATTTCTAAAACCTTCAAGAAAATAGTACTTTTTTTGTTTCAATTTTCTTATTTAAGTTCATTTCAAACTTATGGTTACATGTCTTGAACATTTTTATTTAAAAAAATTTGATATATGGTACTACTTTTTTTGGATTTTGAATCTGTTAGTGGGAATGATGACCGTTAAGCAAGTTGTTTAAATGACCCTTCTTGCTTACCGGGTTCGTTATTTCTAAAAACCATCAAGATAATAAATACTATTTTTTTGTTTCAATTTTCTTATATTAGTCTTCTTCTTGAAAAAATTTCTACTTTTCGTGTTCGTTTGAACAATTTCTCGTGTACAAACCGCTATCATTTAGAACTTTTATGGTTACATCTCTTGAACACTTTTATTTAATTTTTTTTTATATATGGTACTACTTTTTTTGGATTTTGAATCTGTTAGCTTGAATGATGGCCGTTAAACAAGTT
The DNA here is from genome assembly GCA_009725065.1 of Utricularia reniformis. Lineage (NCBI taxonomy): Eukaryota > Viridiplantae > Streptophyta > Magnoliopsida > Lamiales > Lentibulariaceae > Utricularia > Utricularia reniformis. Next base: position 207,486 of record RWGZ01000166.1, read on the forward strand.
GTTTAAATGACCCTTCTTGCATACCGGATTTGTTATTTCTAAAAACCTTCAAGATAATACTACTTTTTTGTTTGAATTTTCTTATTTAAGTTCTTCTTCTCGAAAATATTTATCTTTTCGTCTTCGTTGGAAAAATCTCTCGTGCACAATCCGCTTTCATTTCAAACTTTTAGTTTTAAATGTCTTGAAAACTTTTTTTGAAATTTTTTTTATGAATAGAACTACTTTATTTGGATTTTGAATCCTTTAGCGGGAATGATGGCCGTTAAACAAGATGTTTAAATGACCCTTCTTGCAAACCAGATTCGGTATTTCTGAAAATCTTCAAGATAACACTACTTTTGTATTTCAATTTTCTTATTTTAATTCTTCTTCTAAAAAAAAATTATGCTTTTCGTGTTCGTTTGAACAATTTCTCGTGCACAAACCGCTATCATTTAGAACTTTTATGGTTACATGTCTTGAACACTTTTATTTAATTTTTTTTTATATATGGTACTACTTTTTTTGGATTTTGAATCCGTTAGCGGGAATGATAGCCGTTAAACAAGTTGTTTAAATGACTCTTCTTGCATACCGGATTCGTTATTTCTAAAAACCTTCAAGATAATACTACTTTTTCGTTTGAATTTTCTTATTTAAGTTCTTCTTCTCGAAAATATTTATCTTTTCGTCATCGTTGGAAAAATCTCTCATGCACAATCCGCTTTCATTTCAAACTTTTAGTTTTAAATGTCTTGAAAACTTTTTTTGAAATTTTTTTTTATGAATAGAACTACTTTATTTGGATTTTGAATCCTTTAGCGGGAATGATGGTCGTTAAACAAGATGTTTAAATGACCCTTCTTGCAAACCAGATTCGGTATTTCTGAAAACCTTCAAGATAACACTACTTTTGTCTTTCAATTTTCTTATTTAAATTCTTCTTTTTAAAAAAAATTATGCTTTTCGTGTTCGTTTGAACAATTTCTCGTGCACAAACCGCTATCATTTAGAACTTTTATGGTTACATGTCTTGAACACTTTTATTTAATTTTTTTTTATATATGGTACTACTTTTTTTGGATTTTGAATCCGTTAGCTTGAATGATGGCCGTTAAACAAGTTGTTTAAATGACCCTTCTTGCATACTAGATTTGTTATTTCTAAAAACCTTCAAGATAATACTACTTTTTTGTTTGAATTTTCTTATTTAAGTTCTTCTCGAAAATATTTACCTTTTCGTCTTCGTTGGAAAAATCTCTTGTGCACAATCCGCTTTCATTTCAAACTTTTAGTTTTAAATGTCTTGAAAACTTTTTTTGAAATTTTTTTTATGAATAGAGCTACTTTATTTGGATTTTGAATCTTTTAGCGGGAATGATGGCCGTTAAACAAGATGTTTAAATGACCCTTCTTGCAAACCAGATTCGGTATTTCTGAAAACCTTCAAGANCAAACTGTTATGGTCCCTTTTTAGGGGGTACCAACAGTCGTCCGGTTCGTTCAATCAACGAACTCGGTTCTAATTTATAAAAAATGTGGAGAGCGATTAAAAACTGAAATCAATGTAAAGACACAGCATATATAGTGGAAACCCCGTAAAATGGGGTGAAAACCACTCGACCAAGAGCCGATTATGCTCTTGATCTGCTCACTAATGAAAATAAGAGAAGTTTACACACAACAGGCTAAAGAAAATGACTGAGTATAGAAAGCAGTAAGAATCTGGGCAGCGTAACAGCCTGTTCTTCTGCATCCAAAGGGTCCTGTCTTTTCCTTCGTCTTGCCCTGTATTTATAGAGTTGCCGGCGAGTGTAATCCACGTCCTGTAACCGCCTCTGACAAGTTTGTTAGAGGTTGTTATCGCAGGATGTAAAACGAGGCTGGGACCGATGCGTGGTCTGCGTGATCGGGCCCGAAGCATGATAAACGTGACAGGGCCCGAAGCGTGGAACGCGTGGGCCTGTAACTGTTTTGTAACCGTTCGGACCGAACCGCGGAGCCAGCTGGCAGATAACGCTTATTTTTACCAAGGTTATCTTCGGTCCTCCGTGTTGAACATCGGGACGGTCTTCTTAAAGGTGTAATTGGGCTGTGAGAATTCGTTTTGATTATTTAAACTGGCCCAACAGTTGTCGGGCCTCACCCATTACAGGGTACCCGGTCCTAGAGTTCTCATCAATAACACTACTTTTGTCTTTCAATTTTCTTATTTTAATTCTTCTTTTTAAAAAAAATTATGCTTTTCGTGTTCGTTTGAACAATTTCTCGTGTACAAACCGCTATCATTTAGAACTTTTATGGTTACATGTCTTGAACACTTTTATTTAATTTTTTTTTTATATATGATACTACTTTTTTTGGATTTTGAATCCGTTAGCAGGAATGATGGCCTTTAAACAAGTTGTTTAAATGACCCTTCTTGCATACCGGATTCGTTATTTCTAAAAACCTTCAAGATAATACTACTTTTTTTGTTTCAATTTTCTTACTTAAGTTCTCGAAAATATTTCTACTTTTCGTCTTCGTTGGAAAAATTTCTCGTGCACAATCAGCTTTCATTTCAAACTTTTATGTTTACATGTCTTGAACACTTTTATTTAAATTTTTTGATGAATGGAACTAATTTTTGTGGATTTTGAATCCTTTAGCGAGAATGATGGCCGTTAAACAAGTTGTTTAAATGACCTTCTTGCATACCGGATTCGTTATTTCTAAAAACCGTCAAGAGAATACTACTTTTTTGTTTCAATTTTCTTATTTAAGTTCTTCTCGAAAAAAATTCTGCTTTTCATGTTCGTTTTAACAATTTGTCGTGTACAAACAACTTTCATTTCAAAATTTTATGGTTACATATCTTGAACACCTTTATTTAAATTACAATTTGATGTATGGTACTACCTTTTTTGGATTTTGAATCTGTTAGTGGGAATGATGGCCGTGAAACAATTTGTTTAAATGACCCTTCTTGCAAATCAGATTCGTTGTTTCTGAAAACCTTCAAGATAATACTACTTTTTTGTTTCAATTTGCTTATTTTAGTTCTTCTCGAAAAAAATTCTGCTGTTTGTGTTCGTTTTAACAATTTCTCGTGTGAAATCCGCTTTCATTTAGAACTTTTATGGTTACATGTCTTGAACACTTTTATTTAAAAAAAAATTGATGTATGGTACTACTTTTTTTAGATTTTGAATCCGTTAGCGGGAATGATGGCCGTTAAACAAGTTGTTTAAATGACCCTTCTTGCATACCGGATTCGTTATTTCTAAAAACCTTCATGATAAGACTACTTTTTTTGTTTCAATTTTCTTATTTTAGTTCTTCTTTTCAAAAGTATTTCTGCTTTTCATGTTCGTTGGAAAAAATTCTCTTGTACAAACTGCTTTCATTTCAAACTTTTATGTTTACATGAACACTTTTATTTAAATTTTTTTTGATGAATGGAACTATTTTTTTTGGATTTTGAATCCTTTAGCGGAAATGATGGCCGTTAATCAAGTTGTTTAAATGACAATCTTGCATACCAGATTCGTTATTTCTAAAACCTTCAAGAAAATACTACTTTTTTTGTTTCAATTTTCTTATTTAAGTTCATTTCAAACTTATGGTTACATGTCTTGAACACTTTTATTTAAAAAAATTTGATATATGGTACTACTTTTTTTGGATTTTGAATCTGTTAGTGGGAATGATGACCGTTAAACAAGTTGTTTAAATGACCCTTCTTGCTTACCGGGTTCATTATTTCTGAAAACCATCAAGATAATAAATACTATTTTTTTGTTTCAATTTTCTTATATTAGTCTTCTTCTAGAAAAAATTTCTACTTTTCGTGTTCGTTTGAACAATTTCTCGTGTACAAACCGCTATCATTTAGAACTTTTATGGTTACATCTCTTGAACACTTTTATTTAAAAAAACTTTGATGTATGCTACTACGTTTTTTGGATTTTGAATTCGTTAGCGGGAATGATGGCCGTTAAACAAGTTTAAATGACCCTCTTGCATACCGAATTCGTTATTTCTAAAAACCTTCAAGATAATTCTACTTTTTTGTTACAATTTTCTTATTTAAGTTCTTCTCGAAAATATTTATGCTTTTCGTGTTCGTTGGAAAAATTTATCGTGCATAATCCGCTATCATTTCACACTTTCATCTTTACATGTCTTGAATATATTTTTGAAATTTTTTTATGAATAAACTACTTTATTTGGATTTTGAATCCTTTAGCGGGAATGATGGCCGTTAAACAAGTTGTTTAAATGACCCTTCTTGCAAACCGGATCTGGTATTTCTGAAAAACCTCAAGATAATACTACTTTTTTGTTTCAATTTTCTTATTTAAGTTCTTCTGGAAAAAATTTATACTTTTCTTGTTCGTTTGAAAAATTTCTCGTGTACAAATCGCTTTCATTTCAAAATTTTTTGGTTACATATCTTGAACACTTTTATTTAAAAAAAATTTGATGTATGGTATTACTTTTTTTGGATTTTGAATCCATTAGTGGGAATGATGATCGTTAAACAAGTTGTTTAAATGCCCCTTCTTGCATACTGGATTCGTTATTTCTGAAAACCATCAAGATAATACTACTTTTTTTGTTTCAATATCCTTTGTTGTGAAATTTTGATATTCTTTGCGCTTCATGTGTTTGAAATCATTATCTTGTCGTGCAGCTTATCATCGTGCTTTATTATTCCTTAACCTGGAGAATCAGTCGCTGATATTTGGGGTGTTGAGATTCGCCCCTGAAATCATGTGATATGGAAGAGGGAAATCATGAATGCGTTCCACAGCTATGTTGCAAGTTTAGTGGACTTTATCAATCATTTTTAATAACCATATCCTTTTTCTTTGGCAGCTGGATGAGCGTGCTCTTGATGAGGTGATGAAAAAGCTTTTCAAAAACTACATGAATTGGTGCAAGTATTTAGATCGTAAAAGCAGCCTTTGGTTTGTTCCTAACCCATGATACAAAATTTTATATTTGCTATGAAATTGAGATTACTTCTCTCAAATGATTAATAGTGCTAATAAAATAATGCTTTGGATGGGGATTTTATTACTGTTTCTTCTATGTAGTTGCACCATTTGCATAGGTTAATGTAAATTGTCATATGAATTCTTTAGGTTACCTACAATACAGCAGGAGGAGCAACAGCGATATTGCAGTTTGCAGTATCTATTTATGTATCATTCTTATCCATTTTCATTGGTTTTCAGTTCACTTATAAAATTATATTATTCCAGATTAAGCTACTTCAACTTTCAGTCCTACAAAAGCTATTATGGAGGTTCATATATCAACATACCAGTGGCACAAGTTTTTCCCCCAAGGTAATTGCTTTGTGTGCTACACTTACCATATTTTCGTGAAAGCAATACATCAAAGCTAATGAAATTCATTTGAACATCTTTGTTTACAGGTAAGAATAACATTGGTGTTGTGACTGAATTCTGGGCACCAGTTATCCTTGTATGCATTTAGAACTTGTTTTTTCTATGTATCTCTGCATCTCCCTTTCAACAGAAATTATTTGCATTTACTTCCCTTTCAGGTTTATTTCATGGATTCACAGATCTTGTATGATATATTTTCTACTCTCTTTGGTGGAAACGTTAGTGAAACAAACTATTGTCTTGTTGCCACTATTGATTAATTATTGTCATATTTGGTATTCTTATGCTCTTATGATAATGCAACATGGGCTGCCAAGGGTTTGGAGGTATTAGCACTTGTATATTTCTTATCGTGTATTAGCAACATGCTCTTATGATAAATATACTGCTCTCTTTCTCGGAAGGCATAATTTTATTTCTCTTGTATTCGGTCTTTTATTTGCTCAATGCTCTGATGAATATGTGGGGTTGGTAATTTGATGTAAATTGGCACACCGTTAGCTCTTTTATCATGCAAGAATGTTATCATTTCTTTACAGATTGATTTGGCACTCTATATCCTATCCCTGCATGCAGTGCTTTAACACCATATTGCATTGTCTTTAGTTGCAATCTGCCTGCACCCAATTTGTATTATAATGTCAATTATCAAAGCTAATGTAGTATGCAATGTGATATGGTGTCACCTTCATCAATTCTGAATTTTAGTTCTATTTCATTATTCAACAGATTTTTTTGGCTTATGTAGGTTATTTATTGTATAAAACTTCCAGGCCCCGCTCTGTTGGGTGAAGTGAAGCCTCAGAATCAGAATCATGCCATTATTTTTACACTTGGAGAAGGCCTGCAGACAATTGATATGAATCAGGTATTCTAATTTTACTGATTTACACAATTGATATGTAGGATAACTAGATGAAAGAAGCTCTGAAAATGAGAAATTTGCTTCAAGAATTTCTTGAAAAACATGATGTGAGATACCCCTCTATTCTTGGGTTAAGGGAACATATCTTCTTCAATGGAAGGTCATTCAATCAGAACGTTTCTTTTATTTTTTTGAATAGAAAACGTTATTCATCAATATGATCAGAATGTTTCTTTTATAACTATATAGTAACATGATCTGCCCTTTACTCTTTTCGATTTGCAATTGTGTATACCTTCGATATTATTAAACATCGAGGTAAGCTTAGTAGGTTACAACTTTACGAATGGATTCAAGCACAATGTGAATGCATCCACTATGTAATCTAGTGTAACCTCTCTAAGGGGTTGGGGGTAATTTCTCCCAAGAAATGAATGCAAAGCTTTCCGTTCAAAAAAAATATAGTAACATGATCATTTTTTGTCTTTTGCAGTGTGTGTTCTCTCGCTTGGTTTATGTCTAATCAAGAGACAAATTTGTTACTAATGTTCAGAGGTTACTGATTAACCCATCCCATGTTTTTTTATGTACATAAAGGTATGGTGTGTTTTTTGATAAATTTTAAAATGACTGAATGATAATGACCTGAGTCTTAAAACTTGAAATTTGTATGTCTTTTTGTTATCTTTTAATCTGAATTGTAAATTACATCGGTGTATGAATATATGTTATGCTTTCAGGTTGGTCTTCATTTTCTTTTTTCTTTGTTCCATATCAGCAAGCTCAGAAACGAAATGATTCATTGACAGAATCCAGGTTGATTCATTACATTATAATACAGTTCTTCATTTGCCTCGCTATTTTTCTATGTTGTTACAAATTTTCGTCTTTGTAGCATGGTCGTCGGAAATGGTACGTCCATGATAACATTATATGATGAATACATTGAAGAGCCTCTGTATTTTCATTGTCACTATCAAATACAACTTCCCTGTATAGAGTTTTATGCTCAACTTGTGCTTTTTATTGCTAGCCTAGCATGCCTTCTCATGGTAAAAAGACGACGATACCATTGAGGATTTTGTTCTGAGTTCTTATGAAGACGAACGATGAAAGCAGTTCGCCCGAAGATACAGTAGAAAACCAAGAAACCGAAAGGAAGAAGAGTAATATAAAAATTGAAACTATGCTAATTTTTTGCTTCTTTTCTACCGGTCTACCATGACTATGATGATTATACATTGGAACATCACACGAAAACCGAGGCACATTTATTTGGGATGCCGTAAATGTAAGCTTTACTCAACCAACAAAAGTTCATTTCCAATGCCAAGGTAAGTTTAAGTTTAAGTTAAGAGGTATATATATATGTGATTTTTTGCTTTAGTTTGTATTTGTTATGCTTAAATGCGGCAAGATGCGCCTGTTCCTCTTGGTAGATCAAATCCATAGTCGATATAAGTTGTGATTAAGTTAAGGCATAACCAAGTGCTCTAAACTCTTATTTAATATTTTCATACGAGTATTTTGATCGGTATATTAGACTATATACCGATTGGTACCAAATTTAACTTATTATATATTAAAAAATTAAAGTAAGTTTAACTCGAAAAACCCAAAGTACGGCCTTGAAACCTTTTATCGGATGGTTGATATTTCTTGTTTTTATATGATAAGAAACCCAATATTTTAGGGGTGCAAATTTCAATCACCCCACGTCTACAACCTCAAACTACAGTTTTTGGAGCGGGGGCGATGGGGTTTCCAAATGATTTGAATATTTAAAAATAATATTGATTGAAATATTCATAGATTATATTTATTCTTAAATTTTTATTTAAAATATATTTTTTATCATAATGTTGAAAGTGATCACTCCAAGAAGATACAATAGAGTAAATATTTACTCTTCTGATTAGTATTTTTTGATAGATTAAAAATATTGAAAAGTATAAATATTGTATGTGGATTTGAACTTTATATTGCTGATTATATCATATTTCTAAGTTTATATCAATGTTTTCATACCGTTTCGGAATTCCGTACCGGTTCGGACCGGTATGAGCGGTAAGTACGGTATACCGGTATGTATTAAATATTATTTTATTTTTATTTTTTAAAAATTAATATTTAATTTTTTTAAAAAAAATACATGTCAAACTCGATATTTGACGTATCAGGTGGTATATAACCGGTGTACCGTCGGTTATAAAAACATTGGTTTATATTTATATATGTAATGATATATTTGGTTCTCAAATTTTAATATTTTAACATTTGATCCTCTATATTTACAATGCTTGACAAATAGATCTCTATAAGTACAAAGGTTGATCTACAAAATTTGATTTTGGTGAGGTTTTCATTGCAAAAATTTAAAATATTAAAATTAGTGTATCATATTTTGAGCATTACAATTATCAAATAAAAAATGTATGATGATCAAATTTGCATGTGGCCCTTTCTATTTTAATTTTGTTAGATTAAAGTGAAAACAATGTGCATCCCAATTTTTTATGAATATGTGTAGGGTGTATTAAATACTTGTTATTAACAATAAATATACTTTTTTAATATTCTTATATATGATAATTCAAGTTTTTTTGACACCCAATATACTACGAGTGTAAGTAAACTTAGAACTTCCACAACGTGAAACTCTAGCTTCAGACATATAATACATGGNCCGAGTAGACATTGTATCGGCATATCAGCATGCATTTGCCTACATTAGGCAATTAGCAATTATATTGAAAGAAGCACTTTCAGTCTCCAAGAAGAAGACAACAAAAATAAGGGTAAGGCTGAAAGAAGCACTTTTATGCTCAACTTGTTCTTCAAATTCTGAAAAAGGTACTGTTGATTAAATCGAAACTACTGATCACTTTATATTGATTTTGTCATGAAATTTCAGTTCCTGTGAATATATTGTGCTTTTGAGTATCATCAACCTTTGTATTTTTGGCTTCTATACAACTTTAATTTTTGCAGGAGGCATTTCGGAAGGTTTATCAGTGGAAGTATGTTCATTATTTGGTACTATGGACTGGAGTTGTATGTGCATATAACTCGGAACCAGATATAAGATCCCTTGCTTATCCACTTGCCCAGATTATAACAGGAGTAGCTCGTTTAGTTCCCTTGAAATAACTTGTTTGTGTCATAATATATATGCTTTATACAATAAAGCATCAACTTCCCTGATACCATCACTCAATAGAGTTTTATGCTTAACTTGTGCTTTTTATTGCTAGCCTAGCAGGCCCCTTCTCATGGCAAAAAGACAACAGATACAATTGAAGATTTTGTTCTGAGTTCTGATGAAGACGAACGATGAAAGCAGTTCGCCCGAAGATACAGTAGAAAACCAAGAAACCGAAAGGAAGAAGAATATTATGAAAATCGAAACTAGGCTAATTTTTTGCTTTCTTTTCTACAGATCTATGATGATTATACACTGGAACATAAAACGAAGACCGAGGCACGTTTATTTGGGATGTCCTAAATGTAAGCTTTACCCAACCAGAAAAAATCCATTTCCAATGCTATGGTAAGTTTAAGTTAAGAGGTATCCTTCTAGTTGCTCCACTTGAGAATATATGCGATTTTTTTGCTTTTCTTTGTGTTTCTTATATATCCTTTTTTTTGCATAGGTTAATGTAAATTGTCATATGAATTTTTTAGGTTACCTACAATACAGCAGTGAGCTCGAAGATACAGTAGAAAACCAAGAAACCGACAGGAAGAAGAGTAATATAAAAATTGAAACTATGCTAATTTTTTGCTTCTTTTCTACAGGTCTACCATGACTATGATGATTATACATTAGAACATCACACGAAAACCGAGGCACGTTTAATTGGGATGCCGTAAATGTAAGCTTTACTCAACCAACAAAAGTTCATTTCCAATGCCAAGGTAAGTTTAAGTTTAAGTTTAAGTTAAGAGGTATATTATATGTGATTTTTTGCTTTAGTTTGTATTTGTTATGCTTAAATGCGGCAAGATGCGCCCGTTCCTCTTGGTAGATCAAATCCATAGTCGATATAAGTTGTGATTAAGTTAAGGCATAACCAAGCTCTCTAAACTCTTATTTAATATTTTCATACGAGTATTTTGATCGGTATATTAGACTATATACCGATTGGTACCAAATTTAACTTATTATATATTAAAAAATTAAAGTAAGTTTAACTCGAAAAACCCAAAATACGGCCTTGAAACCTTTTATCGGATGGTTGATATTTCTTGTTTTTATATGATAAAAAACCCAATATTTTAGGGGTGCAAATTTCAATCACCCCACTTCTACAACCTCAAACTACAGTTTTTGGACAGGGGGCGATGGGGTTTCCAAATGATTTGAATATTTAAAAATAATATTGATTGAAATATTTATAGATTATATTTATTCTTATATTTTTATTTAAAATATATTTTTTATCATAATGTTGAAAGTGATCACTCGAAGAAGACACAATAGAGTAAATATTTACTCTTCTGATTAGTATTTTTTGATAGATTAAAAATATTGAAAAGTATAAATATTGTATGTAGATTTGAACTCTATATTGCTAATTATATCATATTTCTAAGTTTATATCATTGTTTTCATACCGTTTCGGAATTCCGTACCAGTATGAGTGGTACGTACGGTATACCGGTATGTATTAAATATTATTTTATTTTTATTTTTAAAAAATTAATATTTAATTTTTTTAAAAAATACATGTCAAACTCGATATTTGATGTATTAGGTGGTATACAGCCGGTGTACCGTCGGTTATAAAAACATTAATTTATATTTATATATGTAATTATATATTTGGTTCTCAAATTTTAAGATTTTAACATTTGATTCTCTATATTTACAATGCTTGACAAATAGATCTCTATAAGTACAAAGGTTGATCGACAAAATTTGATTTTGGTGAGGTTTTCATTGCAAAAATTTAAAATATTAAAATTATTGCATCATACTTTGAGCATTACAATTATCAAATAAAAAATGTATGATGATCAAATTTGCATGTGACCCTTTCTATTTTAATTTTGTTAGATTAAAGAGAAAACAATGTGCATCCCAATTTTTTATGAATATGTGTAGGGTGTATTAAATACTTGTTATTAACAATAAATATACTTTTTAAATATTCTTATATATGATAATTTAAGTTTTTTTGACACCCAATATACTATGAGTGTAAGTAAACTTAGAACTTCCACAACGTGAAACTCTAGCTTCAGAAATGGGAGCGGGGAGTAAAGCGATTCCAAAATTATTGGAATTTTTTAAAATAATTTTTAATTGACATATTTATAAGATTATTATGTTTATATTGATTAATGTCTTGTTAAAATTTTTATTTTGATTTATAATATTTATCTTGAAGTTGAAAAAATGAACTCAAGAAGACTTCATAGAGTAACTATTAATTCTTTAATTGTTTTTTCGATAAATTGTAAATCTTAAATAAATATAAATATTATATAAAATATTGTATGCCTGTTTAACTTTATATGGTTGATTATTTAATATTTCAAAGATGATATATTATTATTTATATGAATGCTTTGGAACTATTTTAGAAAACTTATTCTTCTAAGTTCGTTGATTTGTCTTTTTTGTTTCCCCACCTCGACATCCCTAAACACAAATCTGGTAGAAAGGGGTGTGCGTGGATTGAGTAACCGATTCGATCATCATTTTTGTGATCCGATTCAATGGATACAGATTAGAAAAATCATGATCTGAAACCTGGATTGGATCGATTTACGTATACCCTAATATTTATTTTTTTAATTATAATTGATTATAATTATATGAATTATAAAACAACCAAAAAAGGTATATTTGGAGTTTTCAAATATTCAATAAAACTTGAATATTTGAATTAAAACAAATGTATGTAATAATAAAAAAAAATATATGCCTAAAATGCATCAAGACTAGGGGAGTAAATGAATCGAGCCAATTTGCAAACCTATCGAGCCGGGCTGGTTAAGGTTCGAGTTTGAACTCAATTTTTTTCAAATTGGGCCGAGCTTGGTTCGAGTTCAAATTTATAGCGAACCAAACCTCGATCCTCAAGTTTCTATAGTACCGAGTAGAATCGAATCGCGATGCAGTAATAATATAATGCTAATATATATTATTTTTAATTAATTCGAACTTGAACCGAACCCAAACCTCGAATCATATTTTATTTTTATTTTCGAACATGTATATTTCGAGAGTAATTCGAATTAAAAGAGACATTAAAGTTTGTATGGATTTTAGTTCATTACACCCCTAATCATGATGACCTTGCTAAGATTTGAGCGAAGTGTGCTATAAAAAACTGATTTTTATTATGCGTAATTCAAACAAAAGAGAGAAATTGGCAACGGTACATTTTCAAATTTGAAGGTAATTCTCAAACTTTTCGAACGTTTGTAAAAAAATTGTGGTATCTTTGCAATTAACGGTTACTTCCAGGGGTTAATATGTAAATTGTGTGAGCAACTTTGAATAACTATATCCTTGGAGCGCATTCTCTTTCTCTTTCACAATTCCTTTGTTCTCTGGTCTGGCCTCCTAAGCCCAGACCCCCCTACGCTCCCTTTTCTAATATCCTTCATTCCTTCTTGTCTGGTCGCATTATCGTTCTTCACGGTGATTTTATTTCCCCACTGCATTTGAGAAAGTAAAATTATACAACATGTTCGGTGATTGTGTTTTTATACTGTTAATTCTGATGTATGTAGATCAGCTTTTGCTTTGGGGAGGGTTTTGATAATTTAACTTCTTGTAAGGTTGTTTATGTTCTACACAACTCTTCTAATTGCTGTCTTTTCTTTTCTATTGCACTTAATCATCTTCATCGTTCCTGCGTGAGGGATTCCAGGCGGAAGAGGAATGTGAACTACTGGAGTGAGTTTCAATGAACCAGTAAATGATTGAATTGGAGAAATTTTGTTATAACATTTCTCACAGTTTTTGCAGTACAAGTATAGCCCTATATATATACAATCAGGCCTGTAAATCATCCCTTGCTTTATTGATTGTTTTCTTCGGTAGTTCAATATATTCCGTTAAAAACGGAACGGAAATTTCTTTGTCTTGAACGTCCAGGCTTGGGTTCCTTTTTAAACGGGATGAGGTTTTGGGTTCTTGTATTGTTGAGGCAATTTATGAGTTTTCAAGGATTTAGTATTTTATGAGTATCATTTGGAAATCTGTGCGCATTCTTATGGAATATTGTATGCTGCAGTGGGCGTACTTTGAATTGCATCTTTGACAGTGAAAATCGCCCCAATTCTTCGAGTTGCGAATGAAGTTGAGCCCAGCAACCCTCAGGTTACCTACATGTGTAAGTCTTTAGTGGGTTTATTGTTTTGGATGGATTTGGTGCTGATTCATATCCATTCTTTCATATATATTAAGGATTGTTCACATCAGTCTCCAGGTTGCTACTATCAATGACAATTCATATTGACTTCACAATGAAGTATATGGCCGTTGAACAAGGTGTTTGCTTATATGACCCTTCTTGCAAACCGGATTCTTTATCTCTAGAAACTTTCAAGATGTATTACTTTTTTGTTTCAAATTTTACTCGATTTGCTTCTTTATGTTTTTTCAAGGAAATGTTTCTTCTTTACGTGTTCCTTTGAAAAATTTCTTGTTAACCCTTGCTTTCAATTCATACTTTTATGTTTGAATATCTTCAGCACTTCGATTTAAAATTTCCTTGATGCTTGGAACCACTTTTTTGCTTTATTTTTTGGATTTGAATTCGTTAGCCGGAAGGATGGCCGTTAAACAAGTTGTTTACATGACCCTTCTTACAAATCTGATTCGTCATTTCTCAAAACCTTCAAGATAATACTACTTTTTTGTTTCAATTTTCTTATTTATGTTCTTTCTCTCGAAATTTTTTTGCTTTTCTTGTTCTTTTGAACAATTTCTCGTGTACAAACCGCTTTCATTTCAAACTTTTATGTTGACATGTCTTTAACACTTTTATTTTCATTTTTTTTATGCTTGAAACTACTTTTTTTGGGTTTTGAATCCGTTAGCGGGAATGATGGCCGTTAAACAAGTTGTTTAAATGACCCTTCTTGCAAATCTGATTCGTTATTTCTGAAAACCTTCAAGATAATTCTACTTTTTTGTTTCAATTTTCTTTTTTAAGTTCTTTCTCTCGAAAACATTTATGCTTTTCGTGTTCATTTGAACAATTTCTCGTGTACAAACCGCTTTTATTTCAAACTTCTATGTTTACATGTCTTGAACACTTTTATTTACATTTTTTTTATGCTTGGAACTACTTTTTTTGGGTTTTGAATCCGTTAGCAGGAATGATGGCCGTTAAACAAGTTGTTTAAATGACCCTTCTCGCAAATATGATTCGTTATTTCTGAAAACCTTCAAGATAATACTACTTTTTTATTTCAATTTTCTTATTTAAGTTGTTTCTCTCGAAAACATTTTTGGTTTTCGTGTTCGTTTGAACAATTTCTCGTGTACAAACCGCTTTCATTTCAAATTTTTATGTTTACATGTCTTGAACACTTTTATTTACATTTTTTTATGCTTGGAACTACTTTTATTGGGTTTTGAATCCGTTAGCGGGAATGATGGTCGTTAAACAAGTTGTTTAAATGACCCATTTTGCAAACCAGATTTGGTATTTCTGAAAACCTTCAACATAATACTACTTTTTTGTTTCAATTTTCTTATTTAAGTTTTTCTCGGAAAAATTTATGCTTTACGTGTTCATTTGAACAATTTCTCGTGTACAAACCGCTTTCATTTCAAACTTCTATGTTTACTTGTCTTGAATACTTTTATTTGAATTTTTTTTGATGTATGGTACTACAGTCGGATAATGTGGTATGGCTTCACCTTCATCAGTTCTGGATTTTAGTTCTATTTCATTATTCAAGAGATTTTTTGTGACTGTTTTGTTTAGCTTATTTAGGTTTAGCGTATAAAACTTCCAGGCCCCGCTATCTTGAGTGAAGGGAAACCTCATAATCAGAATCGTGATATCATTTTTACACGTGGAGAAGGCCTGCAAACAATTGATATGNGAGTTTTATGCTCAACTTGTGCTTTTTATTGCTAGCCTAGCAGGCCTTCTCATGGCAAAAAGACGACGATACCATTGAAGATTTTTTTCTGAGTTATGATGAAACCAGTGAGCCCAAAGATACTGCACAACTGTAGAAAACCAAGAAAGTGATGCAAGGAAGAAGAATAATATGAAAATCGAAACTAGGCTAATTTTGTGCTTTCTTTTCTTTTCTTTCTACAGGTCTAACATGACTATGATGATTATTATGCACCGGAACATCAAACCAAGACTGAGGCACGTTTATTTGGGATGACCTAAATGTAAGCTCTATTTACCCAACCACCAAAAATCCATTTCCAGTGGCAAGGTAAGTTTAAGTTAAGAGGTATCCTCCTACTCGATCCATTTCATAATATCAATGTTTTCATACCGCGTTCGGTAAGTCAAATTTTGGTAGTGTCGGTATTTTTGTTGATACCACCCGGTACCGTGTATTAGGTTCGTCTTTCAGATTTTTTCGGGTCCGAACCTTCAAAACTAATTAAATATTATTTAAATAAAATAAAATAAAAATACGGGTATACCAGTCGTACAGCTCATACCGGTTCGGACCGGTATGTAATTTCGAACCAAAATGAAATCATTACCGAATATATGTGATTTTTTGCTTTTCTTTGTATTTCTTATGCTTAAATGCGGCAAGATGCATGTTCCTATTGGTAGATCAAATCCATAGTCGCGGTGATTAAGTTAAGGCATAGGCAAGATTGTTATAGCCGCGGTAAAATCTTGTTCAATGTTTTTATATCAATCGGTATACCCCGGTTTGATGAAACCTGATGGTATCGGATATCCAGATCATAACCCACGTTTTTCAGGTTGACCTGGAAAAATAACTTTTTTTTGAAACTTTTTTATTTTAAAATATTTTTTTTCTTAACTACCGATATACCGCCCGTACTGGTCTAGACCGAGACGGTACCCCAGACCGGTATGAAAACGTTGTCATATACTGGTCGGTAACCGATTCAATTTATTATATGTTTAAAAATTTTAAGTAATATTTTTTTAGAAAACCCAAATACGGCCTTCAAATCTATTAGCAAATGGTTGATATATCTCGTTTTTATATGATAAGAAACTCGATATTTAAGGGGTGCAAATTTCAATCACCCCATAATATGAAGTTTCCAAATTTCTATAACCTCAAACTATAGTTTTAAAATGATTTGAATTTTTAAAAATAATATTTAATTGGTATATTCATAGATTAATATATTTATCTTGATTAATGTCTGAATTTTTATTTTATATAATTTTTTTATCATAATGTTGAAAGTGATCACCTGAAGAAGATATATTAGAGTAACTATTTACTTTACTCTTTTTATTAGTATTTTTTGATAGATTAAAATATGAAAAGTATAAATATTAGATTAAATATTGTATCTCGATTTGAACTTTATATTGTTGATTATATTATATTTCTAAGTTTATATATTTTTATATTAACACTTTGGAATTTTTTCATAAAAGTGACTCTTCCAAGTTTGTTGATTCATTCTTCTGCATATCCGAATGGATGCCCCTAAATCAATGTTTTCATATCGTTCTGAAATTTTGTATCGGTCCGAACCGGTATGAGTGTATATTAGTATACCGGATGATACCAAATTGATTTTATTTTTTTAAAAAATATTTAATTAGTTTTTTTAGGAGCGAATCCAAAAAAAAATGGAAAACAATCCGAATACTTGTTATCGGGCTGTATCTTATTGATTTTAGATCTTTGATAATAATTTTTTTATTATATCTTATGTTTATAATTTGACAATTACTAAATATATTTTATTAATAATTATGATTATTTTAATTTATAAAAAATATAAATTATATAACTAGAATAATTATTATAATTAAAAAAATTATGAATTCTTAACGAATTTATTGAGATTCTTTAAAAATTTGCAACAAAGTGTGAATCATGTAATGTACTGTGGTAGCTAGTTTTTTTTCATATTTGTTTAAATTATAAGCAAAAACTAAACATTTTTTGTGAATAAATTTATTATTTTATTTATATTTAATAAAATATATTATTATTACAATTATAACAAAATTCTAATTTATAATGTTTCACCTTATCTTTATAATATTTTATTCAATTATGTGTATTATAATCATTTTCTCTTATTATTTTACAAATTTTCAATTTTTAATCTAAAAAATTCAATCTTTTGAGCATATCAATTTGAATTCAATATTAACTTCAAAAAAATCTGAATATATCATATTCAAACAAATATAAGTATTCATATAAATATTTGAAAAATATTCAAATATTATTGTTTAAATATATGAAAATTACACATAATGTTTGAATAAAATTATCAAGAAATATGAAAATAGAGAACTCAACTAGTTAAAGTCGAATAATATCCTTGTGTATACATCCAATTCACCATGCACAGAATGCATTATATTTTTTTTAAATCAATTGGATTTGTGAATCGAAAATATATTATATTAGTTGAATTAGATTGTCAGATCAATTCAGATCTATTTATAAAAATAAAATATGTAGTGTTAATATATCATTTAATAATACACGTTAATTTAATTGCAAATGTGCTAAAATTAACTTTTTCCTCAATGAACATTGACCAAAATTGAAATATTTTTGGTAAAAATGTATGTCCAATTATAATTGGTCGAATCGGACTTTATCGATTTTTAGCATCCCAAGATCAAGTCAATTTTTTGCCAATGTGACCCGGTTTTCAGATGAGATGATTTTTAGAGTCGATCATATCAATATTAAAACGATCCACGATCAATCAATTTCAAAATTAATTGAGTGCATCCTGGCCGTTGAATTGCTCGGATTTGAGCAAATTGTTACTTCAAACAACATTGGCCACGGTAATTTTTCAAATTAATTTCAAAAGTAAAACAAACTTAACGAACGTTGTAAAAAATTGTGGTATTTTTGCAATTAACGGCTAGTTCAAGGGGTAATATGGAAATTGTGTGAGCAACATTGAATAATTATAACGTTGGAGCGCATTCTCTTCCTCATTCACAATTTCCTTTGTTCTCTGGCCTCCAAAGCCCAGACCCCTACGCTCCCTTCCTTTTCCTTCTCTAATATCCTTCATTCCTTCTTGTCTGGTCACATTATCGTTCTTCACGGTGATTTTATTTCCCCACTGCATTTGAGGAAGTAAAAGTATACAACAAGTTCGGCGATTGTGTTTTTATACTGTTAATTCTGATGTAGTTAGATCAGCTTTTGCTTTGGGGAGGGTTTTGATAATGTAACTTCTTGTAAGGTTGTTTATGTTCTACACAACTCTTCTACTTGCTGTTTTTTCTTTTCTATTGCACTTAATGATCTTCAGCGTTCCTGCGTGAGGGATTCCAGGCGGTGAAGGAATTTTGTTATATCATTTCTCACAGTTTTTGCAGTACAAGTATAGCCCTATATATATACAATCAGGCCTGTAAATCATTCCTTGCTTTATTGTGTGTTGGTAGTGCAATATTTTCCGTTTCGGGAACGGAAATTCCTTGTATTGAACGTCCAGGCGTGGGTTCCTTTTTAAATGGGATGAAGTTTCGGTTTCTTGTATTGCTGAGGCAATTTATGCATGTGCGCTCGCGTGTATCTTATGGAATATTGTATGTTGTAGTATTATAGGCCTTCGGATACCTATAGTTATTTACTTGTCGTGCATACTATTTTGATTTTCAAAATTTGGGTTGTTTCTGCGGGATAATCATTATACTTTGTGTTATTGTTGATGTTTAAGCGAATTTAATTTTTCATTGGCATGCAGGGATACCTTATCAGGAAAATGATCCCACCTTAATGGGAAGAGTGAAAAAGAGCGATGCTCATGAAATACAAAGTTTCTATCAACATTATTACAAGAAGTATATCCAAGCTTTGCTAAATGCCTATGATAAAGCTGACCGGTGAGTTAGTTGCATCTCTCCAACATTTTCTATATCAGATACTTACTTTTTAAAATTTTAACCCTCCAGCAAATTTGCATTCCACGGAAATTGATTTCTGAATGTTTTCAGGCCACAACTTACTAAGAAGTTGAAATCTGTTAATCAAATTCAATATGTGGATGTTGACCGTGAGGTTTATTAAGTTATATTTTGTTTTTTTGTGTCTATATCATTTTCTTCTTTGAGTCAGTAAGAATTCTTGTCCGTTTAAGCATAAGTTTCTTTTGTGTGTAGATATTGGAAACCCATGATAAAGTTGCAGAGGAGACAGTAATTTATGTATAATATCCTTCCCCTTGATCCTGGTAGTGCAAATCAGGCAATCATAAAATATCCTGAGTTCTTAACAAAACTTTATGGTTTCATTCTTTCTGTGTCCTTTAGTTGTTTTAGCTGACATTTACATATATGTAGATCCAAGATGCTGTAGATGCATAGCGCAATACCAGAGGTCTTCCTTGGCCAAAAGATTACAAAAAGAAAAAGGATGAGGATCTTCTTGATTGGCTTCAAGCTATGTTTGGCTTCCCGGTGAATTTTGACTATTTTCTTTCCTATCGTCAAATGAAAGTTCTTCAAATTTTGACTAGTTTTCTTAGAAAATAATAACTAGTTTTTTAAATAAGAGAAGTTTTTGAATGTAAGAAAATTCAAAGGATCCTTTTGCCTTGATGTCTAATTGCAGAAAGACAATGTTTCAAATCAAAGGGAGCATCTTATTTTGCTACTGGCAAATGCATACATATGGCAGTTTCCTAACCTAGATCAGCAGCTAAGGTTGGCATCCTAGACTTTTGCATATATAATTGTTTTTTCTTTTACTTCAGAAATCATATTTGCGATGCCTGAAATATCAAAATCCTTTCTTTGGGAAATGGTTGATATTCTTTCTACTTCATTTAGTGATCCATGTGTTGGAAGTCATGGACTTGTCATGCAGATTATGGTGCTTTATTATGCCTTCACCTAGAGAATCAGTTGCTGATATTTGGGGTGTTGAATTCGACCCTGAAATCATTACATATGTTTTTAAAGAGGGAAATCATAATATCTGCCATTTTTTTCTCAAATGACTCATGAATGCATTGAATGACTACGGTGCAGGTTTAGTGGATTTTATCAAGATTTTTTATAACCAGCTCATTTTTCTTTGGAAGCTGGATGAGGTAATAAAAACTACGAGAATTGGTGCAAATATTTGGATCGTAAAAACAGCTTTTGGTTTGCCCTTAACCCACAATAGAAAATTTCATTTTGCTATGAAATTGAGATAACTTATCTTAATAAAAATTTGCTTTGGATGGGGTTGTATTACTATTTCTTCTGTATAGTGCACCATTTGCATAGGTTAATGTAATTTGTCATTTGATTTTTTTAGGATACCTACAATACAGCAGAGGTGCACCAACGGAAACTGCTTTGTATGGGACTCTACCATTTAATATGGGGGAAGCTGCCAACTGAGATTCATGCCCGAATGCCTTTGTTACGTCTATCATCATGTATGGTTTGTATTATGCATTATCATTTTGTGTTCTTCAATTTTTTATTAAATAAGGTCAAATTGATGGCAATCTTGAATTGAATAGCATGGGTCTTTCTTTATTGTTGTGCTTATTTTAATATTTTCGACCATTGGGTAAAACTCTAAACTTTTGGTTCATCATTTTTTTACATATGCCATTTGAGATTTAGATGAATACCATTATCAACATATCAATGGCATGAGTTTTTCCCCTAAGGTAATTGCTCTATGTGTGCTACTATTAGCATATTTTCGTGAAAGCAATACAACAAAGATTCTGTTTGGCGTTCCTTGCTAATTATATTCATCTGAACATCTTTGTTTACAGTTAAGAACAACAATGTTGTTGTGATTGCACTGTGGGCACCAGTTATCCTTGTATGCATTTAGAACTTGTTTTTTCTCTGTATTTCTGCATCTATCTTTTAACAGAAATTATTTGCATTTACTTTCCTTTCAGGTTCCCTATTGGGCTGATCGTGATCTAGAGCTGATGCAGTGGCCTCCTTTTTTACTTGCAAGCAAGGTGCCTTTTGGTCCATTTCTTTTCCCTTAAGGTCTCTGGGTTCTAACTGCTTTTTGATAAACTGTGCACAAGCATGGAACATGTATTTCACATGGTAAAGAGGTCATTTTGTAATCGTCCCAGGATATGTTTTTGTTGATATGTGATCCCTCTGTTCTTTTCTATTCTCATTAATTTTTTTGTAGTCATTATACCATATAAACTGGTTTTTTTGGACCCTGTAGAGTCCAATAGCAGTGGATATGCAGAAAGACAGTAATGGAAAGCAAGGTAAACTGAAAAAGCGCATCAAGTCTGACATTTATATGTATTCTACTATCTGTGAGTGCTATGCTTCATTTAGGAATATTGTGAAATTCTTAGTTCGTGGGCAAAGAAAAAGATTATGTTTTTTAGAATGTTTTATCTTGTACTTCATGCATTTTTCAGTATTTTCTAACCTTATATGTGCCAGGTTTATTGAGCTCATTTTTGTTAAAATTGACAAGTATATAGAGGATGATGATCTGCCATCTAAGTACAAGCTTAGCGCTCTTCCAAATTTGTATGCCCTATTCGTTAAGCTTGTACAATACCTGGTATGCACATCTTTGTTCCGCTGCATACTATTTTTCCTTGATAAATATCTGTTGATTTGTTTTTATGCCTAATGACTGTTGGTTTTCATGCACATGATTTTTATTTTTTCATATTCTAATACTATTGTACATACGAATGGAACAATTTTATTGAACGTGTCAACTGTTTCAATGAAGAAGAACTTAGGGGCTCAGACGAGTTAGAAGAGTCTTTGGGCGTCCTACAGTGGCCAAACTCTGACTAGAATTGGTGCGTATTATGATTAGTTTGTCTTGCCTCTTAATTCGTTCATTCTTTAAAACCTCCTGGGTTGGGAGGATTTTTAGTTTTTCTGATATAGAAGTGTTTTAATGCTTAATGTGAAATACAAATTAGGTTAAATTTTAGTTGATTAATGAACTTAACCAGTAACAGGTTTATTAACTGATTTATAAATATGAAGTTTTGGCTTTATTTTCTGGACCTATTTATTAGGCTTCATGAGTTTATCGTTATCTCAACTTTTTCAGTGAGGGGATGATGTATTAATTATTATCCTTTCAAATATATGGAATTCAAAAGCGGTCTGGTGATCCAAGAGCTCAGGACATATTAAGATTTTTATGAAAATGTAAGATTTAAGAACTGTCGTGTGCTTGTCTCATTTAGGGGTTGTAAACGAACCGAACTCAATCATTGGTCTCATTAGTCTCATTGGTGTGTGTCATTATGTAATGATGTAGTTGTATCTGAACAGGATCCTTCAGTACGAGTGGCATATATTGATGAAGTTGAACAACTCAGTAAACACACACGAGGAGTAAGATGTTGAATGGTAAGACTTATACTTAGGGTGATTATGGGTCGGTCCAACCCGTACAAACATGTCAACCAATGTGCTTACCTGTTAAATATCCTTGTACGGTTTGGATGTGAATTTCAATATGTCTACTCGTACGGGTCGATCTGTATGGATTGACGGGTTGAGGTGGGCTTTTTTAATTTATTTAAAAATTGAAGGTTTTTAATTTTAGGTTATTTCAACCCGTTGACGGGTTGGACTAGGGGTGTAAACGAGCCGAACTTTATTGTTTTTTTAAGATTCAGGTTCAGCTCGAAATTTTCAAGGTCGGTTCGGGTTCGAAAATCATAAAATCTATGGTTCGTGTTGAGTTTGAGTTTGAGTTTGAGTTTGAATTTAAGGTTCCAATTAATTTAAATATATTTTATTTTAATTAAATAATATATATTTAATATAAATATAATATTATAATATATATTATATTATTAATATATAAAATATAATAATATTATTGGTTCACGAATAGGCTCATGCTCGATTCGTTAGAAATTTAAGGTTCGAGGTTTGGTTCGTCAGAAATTCGCAAGCTCAATTCGAAAAAATTGAGCTCGAACCCGAACCTTGAGAAGCTCGGCTTGAGAGGTTTGCGAACCGGTTCGGTTCGTTTTCACCCCTAGGTAGATTGCTTTAACTCGTTGGGTCAATCTGATGATGGGTCACGAAAAATTCTTAATCTGTTGGGTCAACACATATGAGTTAATAGGTTCAACGAGTTCGACCCATAACTCATTGGGTCGGACTCGTGTCTACCCCTACTTATGCCATATAATATGTATAAATTGAATCTACTTTCATACAAAAAATGTTTTTATATATTTTTAATTTAAGTGATTTTCCCGACTTTGTCCACCATGTTTTCCGCTACCTCGTCCATGGACGCCGATGTGATGGGGTGGAAATACGGGGACAAGGGGTTGGCACTCTTGTCCGCGGAATGCCTTCATTCTTATTTATTTTTTGTGTTTTATTACTTATAATTATATAATTCATATTCATTTCATTATAATATATATTACTGTAATATTATAATTAGATTAATATAAATTTGTAAATTGTTCAGATCGCATATTTTGAAAAAACGATATGAAATAATAATAAAAATCAAACGAAAAATTTTAAAAATAAATGAAATGTAATTTTTAATGAAAAATTGAATAATAAATAGATAAAATTAATAAAATTGAAAGAAAAAATTAAATTTAAAGAGATACTAATGTCGATAAAAGAGAAATAAAAAAATAATATACATTAATCAAAAATTTGAGAAGTAGAATGTGAGTAGGTTAATTATAACCCAAGTTGAATTTCCATTGAAATTTATATTCATCTGAGAAAATTTGGTTAATTTATTATTCAATTGTTGCCTAATTCTCATTTGAATGGAACTAAAAACAATTAAAAATTTCTCAATTTGGTCAAGTAGACTTAGTTATTTTTATCAAAACCTTAATTTGGTCGAGATAACGTTTTTTGACGATTATTAGCATTTAACTGAGTCTAATCCAGTTTATATGCTCTGAGATGAATAATTTTCTAGAGTTGATTGGTTCGTTTCCGATTAGATTGGACCAATTTGGAAAACTATTAGATATGCTAAATAATATACCCCTTATTAGGTAATATATATATTAAATAAATAATTTTATTTTTTGAATCTTTATATTTAACAATAGAAGCCCAATAACAATAGAAGCTCTTTTTCAAATGAATAGTCTATTTTGACGGCCTGTTGGGCTTTAAAAGCCCAGGAGAATAAACGAGTATTTGTATTGACATCAATGTTTCATACCAGTTCGGATCGGTAACCGTGAAGAATTTGCGGAAAAATATTTCATTTCTAGGTTTCTCCTTTACATTTTTTTAAAAAATCATAATAAGAAAATAATTACATGATTACCTAACTTATAGTGTATGGTAGATAACTATTATTTGGTATATATGTATATACAATATATTCGATATATTTACTTTGCAACAAATCCTATATATTGGTTGATATTAAATTTTATTTTATTTACTTTTAAAAAAAATAATATTTAATTAAATTTTTAATGTAAAACCCAAAAACCGACCTTAATACCCAGTAACTTGTAGCATCAAAAAATTGATACTTAGAAGTGGGGATGGGTCCGGCCCGTTCAACACGTAAACCCATAAGGATTGACAAATTTTCTTGATCCGTCAACAAGTTATATACCTAAATCCTATATTGAAAAATCAAAATTTAAATCCTAAATTTTCTTTGGCCCATTTCATCATGTTGATCGGTACAGGTTGGCCTGCACTAGTTGAATTTCGTGGTTCAATCGTAAACTAATATTTAAAAGACCAACCTAAACCCTAAACACGTAAACAGGTTAACCCGTTTATACTATTTAGAATTTGATGTGGTACATGGAAACATGGGTTGACACTTGACACTTGACACTTTGACATTACATAAATAAATGAGAAAATATGTGTACATGAGTTACCTTGTTCATTTCAGTAGATAAGTAGAGCATAGCATTGCCAAGTAAAGTATCAATAATCAAACCAGCAAAAGTTTAATAATTAACAGTTATCAATTTTTTACACAACATACAAGACAAGGAACAAAACAACAAGCTTCACCTTTCCTCATAATCATAACGATGATATTTGTGGAATTTAATGCGCATTTTTAGTTTAATACTCCTAAAGAATAACAAAGCCTACTAGTTTTGAAGAGAATTGATTCATACCATTCCAAGTACAATGATTTCTAGAAATTTAGGATTCAATGGGCCGGTGAGTACAGCCCAATTCATAAGAGAAGTGAATCACATTGAAAAGACTTGGCACAAGTCAATTACTCATGATATCACTCCTATTATAAACTAAACATTTTCTATTTCTACATCCGATGTGGAATATATTTCAACATGATTCACCATGGGTATAATTGGACCCTATAGAAATACATCCATAAGACTCAAGATGTTAGACAAACTATAATGCATGCAACTAATAATATGTAACTAAATGAGGCAAAATGTCGGGAAAATCGTAGATTTGTTCAAAAACAAGAAATTATGAAAAAATCATCACACTTTCAAAATTTATACCATATGTGATACGATTGATTATCTAATGCAACCACGTAAAGAAAACGTTTCTTTCTGACGAGCTTAGCCCATAAGCCTCGAAGCTCCAGCATGATTGATCTCCTGCTGCAGAATATTGTAAAAGAGTCTCAATGAGTAACTATAAGTTTGACAACCAATAACACTAAGGGGGGGGGGGGAACTGTAGTAGTAGGAAGTAAGAACAAATAACAAAATACTTAGTGTGATCATGAAATAGCTGCAGAATTAGAGAACGTGTAAACAAGTAGTAAAATGCTTTGAAAATTAGGAAAAAGCAGGTTCATTGATCATTGCAAATGATGTAACCTCAAAGAACGTACAAATGATGGTGTGGTTTAAGCAGTGTGTTGCATCCTGCTTAATGATAGAGGATTAGCACTAACCATTTTTCAATTGCATTTAAAGGATAAGAAACCAAATCTAAAATCAATTAAATTAAAATAAAAAGCATCAAGAAAATTTAAAATAGAGATGCTCAACACATGTAAGCAATAGTTGGGTGGTATTGTATTAAAATAATACAACAAAAGAGTAGTTCCAAGCATCAAACAAAATTTTAAATAGAAATGCTCAAGACATGTCCAACATAAGAATTTGATACTACATAAAAAATAATAATGATTTTAAACTGAAACAAAAACATGATAATGGGTAAGTTTGGAACAGCGTTTGGCAAATAGCGATGAGGTGAAATGATTGTACTGTGCTGTGAGGTGAACTGATCGTGATTTTAAAAAACTGTTTTTGAAACAGTGGTGCAGTGATCGTGATGTCATAAAATGACTTTTTTGTCCTTATTTTTAAATAATTGTTTATAACTTAAAAATTATATTTCATATTATTTTATTGTTAT
Organism: Utricularia reniformis; assembly: GCA_009725065.1. Lineage (NCBI taxonomy): Eukaryota > Viridiplantae > Streptophyta > Magnoliopsida > Lamiales > Lentibulariaceae > Utricularia > Utricularia reniformis. Next base: position 234,248 of record RWGZ01000166.1, read on the forward strand.
GGTCCCTTTTTAGGGGGTACCAACAGTCGTCCAGTTCGTTCAATAAACGAACTCGGTTCTGATTTATTTAAAATGTGGAAGACGATTAAAAGCTAAAAACCAAAGTAAATACACGACAATATATAGTGGAAACCCCGTGAATTGGGGTGAAAACCACTCGACTAAGAGCTGATTATGCTCTTAGCCTGCTCACTAAAGAAATGAATCAAAGTTCATACAAAACAGGCTAATGAAAATGACGAGGTAAAGAAAGCAAGAAGAATCCGGCAGCGTAACAGCCTGTTCTTCTGCGTCCAAAGGGTCCTGTCTTTTCCTTCGTCTTGCCCTGTATTTATAGAGTTGCCGGCGAGTGTAATCCACGTC